>PVKS010005499.1:0-84673 GCA_004027875.1 Aplodontia rufa | reverse complement strand
AAAAAGAAATTCAACTACTCCACAGCAGGGATAAGTAAGACCATGAATGGAATGTAGAAGATTCCTGAAGCCATCACTTCATATTACCAGGCCTGGTGGTTAAATGTTAGTGGAAATATAGCACACATAGTGTTAGTAGTGGCCCAGATCCTTCAGGAATGAAAGTTTGGGTTACTCCACAAGGTAAATAACTGTGACCAGTTTAGGTGCTTGCTGAAGACAATGGGAATTCATAATAAGTGGTGGAAAACAATAGTTATAAATACTACCTATGCCCACATGTCTCATTACAGAAATGAGGACTGTAATCGTCATAAGTATTTCTTCCTTGTTTTATTAAGGCTGTGTTTGTGTTCTTAGGAGTGGTAATATGTTGTGTGTGTATTCATAAATATGTTTGTTTTTTTCTTCCTGTATTCATATAACATAAAGTGTATTGGATTTATATCATAGTATTTAAGGTATGAGATACCAAGAAGAGTAACATCACTCAAGAACTTTGACTCTTTTTCTGTGAATTGAGTTAGTATATTTGTGATTATGTGTAGCATATTTTTATCATGCTAGGCATAATTATGAGCCTATTAGCATATTCCTTTGGAAATCATCATTTGAATCAATAAATTGAGTAAAATAGATTTATTTTCTTTTTTAAACATGGGTGAGTCTCATCTACTCTGCTGAAGACTTGGACAGAATTAAAGGCTAAAGAAAGAAAAGATTCCTTTCCTCTGTCTGATTTGAGTTTTGAGCTGAAACATCAGGCTTCTCCTGCCTTTGAATTTGGATGGAAATTTATTCCATCAGCCCTCTTGGATCTCTAGCTTTCTGATAGCAGATCTTAGATATCTTAGTCTCCAAAATCCCATTGGTTCTGTTTCCTTCGTGAGCTCAGACTAATTCAAATGTTACAGGAGATTGGTAATTTGAATATGAACTGCAAAAATGCTCAGATAAATAATCAATATGTCAACAGTTTTTAAGCATTTTATTCCTCTTTATAAAAATTATTCTATATATGAATAATAATAATTTTGAATGGTAATTTATATCTTTGTATAATTTATATTTTTATCTTTTCTTATTATCTTTAATGATACTTTGGAAAATATATATATAGTTTAATAATTTTGTGGAGTTTTTATTTGAAAAAATTTTTCATGTGATCATTGCAAGAAATAAGGTTGAAATTTCTAAATGTCTGACTAAAGTTCTTTTGCTTTACTTACATGTCTTCTATTATAAAATAAGATTGAGATGTTCTAGAATGGAGAACAGTATTTTCAATTTATTTCTGTGAATTTTATCTCCACTTGAGGATCCTGAACGTCTTTTCCAGATTTCTGCTCTCAATGGGCACCTGCAAAGCAACTGTTCACTCAGTGTCTTCAAACTTCCCAATAAAATGTCTATGAAAAAAGAAAAACAAAAGATGTAAACTCAGAAACACAGAAAATTAAGACCAGGGGAGAACATAGTGCTTGAGTCAGGAGTGCTTGGAAGAGGGTTTTTTTACTGAATAGCAGCATAATTGGAAAATTATAAGAAAAATAATCAATGGCTCACCTCCAAATTCTTTTCATAAACAAAGTAGTCATGGTTCCTGAAAACTAACCAGAAGATGCCTCATTCCTCATCACCAAATGCACACAATATAGACACTATAGGTCAGTATCTAACAGAATGTGGGGAAATCGTTTTTTTATGAAGGTGCTGCTGCAAGATACAAAGGCACTCATCCGCCACTTTCCTCCACATTTCTCCCAACCCTAACAGATACCTCTTTGTATATCCTCATGGAGAACACAATTCTAACAGTCAGCTATGCAGGTGGTACAAGATGGATTTTTTTTCTAAGAGTTACATCTTATTACACAATCATTCTGCTGGCCTGGAACCAAAGATAAACCATAGGCAGAAGCTCCTGCAGTTAATGTACAATGTAGTCTTTCCCATATTCTCCATCTGTAGAACATCAAAGACTTAAGCAATTGAATTGAAAAAAATGGTTCCATTTCAGTCCAGAAGAACTGAACCAGATTAACTTTTATTAGACAGTAGTGTATGACTGAGATTCAACAATGTTAAGTACCCCATCATCCGCATAGATACCAATAGGTGATTTGGTTACTACCTGAAACACAAAGAATAGGATCAGATGAAATTACTATCTCATTTGGTGGTAAACATTGAGTCTGGTTTAATAGGAAGAGGGAAAACAAAAATAATAACATGATGTCTAATTAAAATAAGACAGAGAAAGCTTTACTGAATCCCATGATAATGTGTTGATTTATTATGGAAGTCTGAGATCATGTAAGAACACCATGTGGCAGCCTCAGTTTAAGCACTAAGACGTGGCCTCTACACAGGCAAGATGGCACATTCCTGTAATACCAGCAGCTCAGGAGGCTGAGGCAGGAGATTTCCAAATTCAAAGCCAGCCTCTGCAAGTTAGCGAGGCCCTAAGCAACTTAGCAAGATTCTGTCTCAAAATAAAAAACAAGAAGAGCTGGGGTGTGATTCAACAGTAAAGCACCCCTGGGTTCAATATCTGGTAAAACAAAACAAAACAAAACAAATAACATGGCCTCTAAGATCTTGCTTTAGTTCACAAGAGAAAAAGGAAAAATTTAGCCAAGGAAAGCTATGTGTTTTTAGTAATAGATCTGTCTCTTTTGTGGTTTTATTCTTTTTGTGTGTAGTTGTCCATGTGATATCTGCAATTATATATATACATATATATATGCACATATGCATATGTATATATATATGGTCATTTATTTTATTTATATATATCATTATCTTAATAATGTAATCTATATGGATAGGTGTATAGGGACATAGATGTTAGATAGACAAACAGATAGGAATAGATAATAGAAAATACATAACATTAGGATTTCTTTTTCTGTCATTGTTGGTAAAAATGCTCTCAACAGCATTCAACACTCATTCCTAATTTTTAAAAATTAATTTCTACAAAATTTGTAAGTGAAAATTATTGTCTTAAAATATGTTTTTAAAGGATCTGATAATATTTTCAATAAAAACCAAGAATATCTGGGTCTGGAGCAATGGCTCGGTGGTTATGGTGCTTGACAGGCATGCACAAGTACATGGGTTCAAACCCCAGCACCCACGTACACAATTAAGTGTTAGAGCAGTGAAAGGCATGTGAAAAACTCAAAAATCGATTCTTTCTGTCTCTCCCTCTCATTGTCCTTCTCTCTTTAAAAAACAGAAAATAAAAAACAAGAATATTTGAAAATAAATTTAGTATTTAACACAGGCATAATCTTCTTGCCAAGGCAATAAAATATAATACTGAAACAAAAGAAGGCAAATATTTGTATTTTCAGACAATATGACCATTTAAATAGAGAACTCAAGGGAATAATCTAAAAAACTCTGAGAATTAATATTAAAGTTCATTATGGTGATCGGATACAAATTAAATGGCAAAAGTTGATAGTTTTTCTGTATGCAGCATAACCAATTAGAGTACATAATGAGAAAAGGTACTATGCATATAATAGTAATATCTTATTAAGAAATGCACATAATCTACATGAGGAGTATTAAAATACTTTACTAAGCAATATAAACAAACATGTCAATATAATATAAACAGAAACTTTATTTCCATAATGGAGCTTCGGATTTTGTAAGGTATGCAGATAGCTTCCAAATTAATTAAAGGATTAATAAAATGTTATTTGGGCTCATGATAAAATAATCCTAAAGTTCATCTGAAAGAACAAGTTGGAAAAGATATCTGTGAACATTATGAGGAAAGGAAAATGAATCATATTTAATATATTAAAATAGATGTGTAAATATATTTTTATGATAAACCAGTCTATGGTTGTAGTTGGTGAAAATTACAGTCAAATTAATATTTCTTCAACACACTACATCATATGGATGAGAACTTAGCTCATGGCAAAAACAAAAAAAAAAGCTCCATAAATGAGTTCCTTATTTAAAAAGAGTTAAAAATAAACAAGGAAGCTTTTAAAAATTAAAAGAAAAAAAGTGTGGTTTAACTATTTTATCTGATGTTGGAACAGTCAAATCATTTCCACATAGGTCAATTAAAACATGTTTGGAGATGCGCCAGTGTTAGGGGTCCTTCACCAGGAAGGGTTCTAGGGCCAGCTGTGCCTGCAGATGCTGTGATCCTCTCCCCTCGTGTGAACATCAGTGTGTATTAGACTCCTGAAAGCTTCGGACATGGAAGAAAACTGATACAAGGAAGCATCTTCATTTTCTTCAAGCTCTTTAGGCCATATAATTTTATTTATTTAACTGAACCAGAAGCTTAGTTTTCAGAGAGTATACACTTTGGCTAAGCATAAAAATAACAGTGGATATAATTTTAAACTTGATCAATGTATTTTATTAACAATTTAAAACTTTTTATGTCAAAAATTAAGTAATTAAAATCAGTCAATACATTGGTGAAATATATTTGAACAAATGTAAAAGCATAATATATAATATTATTACTACATTTCTAGTGTTTTAAAACTCTTAAAAATCCATTGTAAAAGAGAAATACCAAAATAAAAAAATAAAAAACTTAAAAAACAAGACAATTCACAGATGAAATGTAAATATTAGTAAGTATAAGATGCTTTTCAAATTGCCTATAATAAGAGGACAAGCTTAAACATTTAAATTTCCATTATAACTAGTACATGAACAAGTATGTATATGTCATTATTAGTAATAGAATTGATAACACCAGGTGTTGGAGCAGTGAATCAACTGTTATGGTGCTTGCTTGGCATGCGTGAGCACACAGGTTCAAATCCCAGCACCATGTATACAACTGAGTGTCACAGAAACTCAGGCCATGTGAAAAACTAAATAAAAAAAAATTGATTTTCTCTCTCTCTCTTTCTTACTGTCCCTCTCTTTAAAAAAAAATTGATAATACCATAATGTATTATGCCTCACTGTATGAGACTCTAAAGATACATTAAATAAATTATTTAATTCATTTGAAAGAAATCAGAATGCAAAGGCATCAATGAGAAGAAAGTTTCCATGCTTGGACTTGGTACTTTAATAGGTTAAACTTGCTGAGGGCTTTTGGCAACCAGCAGAAAGAACGTTATAATAATTTGCACACTTTATATGAAACATTAACATTAGATTAAATAGGAAATAGTAACTGAGTTAGAACAAAACTTATAAATAGGTTATATAAGAAGATATTGTGTGTGTTAGTGAAAAATTGGAATCATATTAATGTATGCTAATGGGGAAATGATTAGAGAGTTCATGGTATATTCAATTTCTAGAATATTTTATAAATATTACAACTACATTTTCATAGAATATTGGCAAGGGAACAGGCTCATGATGTTATACTAAGCTAGAGACTAACATGAGATAGTCATTGGAAATTTATATGCATGTTTAAGCCCATGCACCCATCTTTGTGTGCTTTGTTTCAAAGTGATGAGCTTAAGCGCGGTTACTAATATACGTAATTCTTATACATTTTTTATATTTTCTAAAGCACAGATATTTTATAGCAGTATTTAAAAATCAATTAATTATTACTCCATAACAGGCCTGAAATTTTTCCATTTTGTCATCTTGTTTTCTACATCTTCGACTAATTCACTCAGAGCCCTGTTTCCTAGCAGAGTGATTTACAGATTTAGATGGTTTTAAAAGGACTCATATTACTTGAAAACCATTTCAGTATTCAATAGTCATGGCTAATAGAATGTTTGCAAGTTGTTGCCCCTTGCATCATGTACGGGTCTAGGCTTGGAAAAGTAAAGCTTGGAAGGTATGGTTTCAGCAAGAAGGGAGGAAGCAAAGGGAAAATAGCAATCATTCCAATTTTTTCACAGATTTATTTAGCAAGCACTCAGTGTATTCATTATATTATTTCCTATGGTATTTAGACCATCTTGGGTATTAATAAGAAGGAACCCAAGTGGGATCAGGAGTTCCAGGGGAAAAACCAAATCATAACAATGGTAGCATCTAACTTTTTGTTTAAATAATGGGGGCAGAGACATTAATCCATATGTTGCATAAGCCACAGTGGCCTTTAAGTAGGGAGATGGTTTCACTCTTAGTGGGCATGGGACTCATGGTGATTTATGTCAGGCTTTGCAGCAATGTTTCTTCAATGGTGTTCCATGGGGTAGGACAAGAACAGTGTGTGGACAGCAGCTGGTCATCCAAGTGGCTCCTGCAGAATCAACAGAAACAGAGAGAAGAAAACAAAAATCTCTTTAAAATGTTCTGAAGGATATATTCTGAAATGATAAAGCATAGTTCCTGGAAGCTAAAATTCACCGGCAATGAAGGGAGTGATACAGCTACACATTTTCTGGACTTTTTTGTAAGCATTTTTACTGAGTTGTGATTCACGTAGAATAACATTTACAACTTCAAGTGTACAGTTCAGTGGTTACAGTGTGTTCACAGAATTGTGCAATCAGCACCTCATTCTTAGTTTAGAACATTTTTATTTTTGAGAACTTTTTATCAAAAAAGCTTCAGAACCAGGCACAGTAGTACACACCTATAATCTAAGTGGCTTGGGAGGCTGAGGCAGGTGGTTTGCAATTTCAAAGGCAGCCTCAACAACTTAACAAGGCCCTGAGTAACTTATTGAGACCCTGTCTCAAAATAAAAAATAATAAGGGTTGGGGACTTGGGGTATGTGGCTCAGTGGGTAAGCAACCCTGGGTTCAAACCCTAGTAATAAAAAAAAAAGTCAGGAAGAATTTTTGGAATCAAATTCTTTGAATACTGGTCACATGTATAAATCAAAAGATCAAAAGTAGTTGGTAAATGCTGCCTTCAGAAAATAAGCAGACAAAAACATTCTGTTCTTGGGCTGGAGCAGTGGCTCAGTGGCTGTAGTACTTGCCTGGCATGTGAGAGAACATGGATTCGAACCCCAGCACCACATACACAGCAAGGTGCCGGAGCAATGAAAGTCACATGAAAACTAAAAAAAAAAAAGTTTATCTCTTTCTCTCTCTCTTTAAATAAAAATATTCTGCGCTTCTTTGCATACTTGTTCAACATATATTAAGTAGAAGAGCTGGAAGAGCACAGTTTAACTACATATTTGCATGTCATGGAGTTGGTGCATTGCCCACCCTTGTGTCAAATCTTGTCCCTCCAGCTTGTACGAAAGATCATAGAGGCTGGGAATTCACAAATTTGTGTGTACAATATCAGGCACAGTGACCTTATTGATCTTCCAAAGCAAAAGAAAAGAAAAACATAAAATGTCTACTATTTTTCACTCTGTGCTTTCAACTCTGCAGATTATTCATTAAGAATTGGATGACTGGGGCTGGAGAGATGGCTGGACGGTTACAGCACTTGTCTGGCATGAGCAAGTACACGGGTTCAAACACCAGCACCCACAGACACAATTAAGTGTCAGAACAACAAAAGCCATGTGAAAAACTCAATAAAAATTGATTTAAAAAAAAAAAAAGAACTGGATGACTTCTAAAGGTAAGCAAGAAAGACCTCCAAATATATTCAATCTACTGGGTCATTGCTTGCAAGCTGAGCATCCTATCTTTGTTAACATTCTGCTTCCTGAAAAACAATTTTGAAATTCAGGAGAATGACAGAGAGTTTGTTGGTAGAAAGGATAAAATCCACTTAATTTTTCCCTTGCATAGTATAGAATTTTGAAATTGCCAACAATTATTACCCATCAGAAATGAGAAGCCTTATCATAATTTTGAAAGAAAGCCCATTGGCATGATTTGCAACTTTAATATAAAGTAAAACCTGAGTCTCAATGTATCGATACCAGGTGACACTGACTATAAAGCCCCCCATTATCTAGTCATTCAGCAAAGGCATTCTGTGAGGTAATTGTGGAAACAGTGAGAAGAATGAACGAGACAAATAAAGAAACTGGGAACAGGTATTATTGTTTTTTGAAAGCAACTGTAACTTCAATATGTGAAAATATCAGCCTTTAACTGACTGGTTAATCTTTTAAAAAAAGAAATACTTAGTGTTGAACCTTCTTTTAGTTGAAAGAATGCTTATTCCCCTGGTCTTTTACCTAGAAAAGACTGAATCTCTAAACTTTAACCCAAGTATTGCTATTTATTCCCAGTAGCCTTAGGCAAAGATACTCAACCTGCATGCCTCATTTTCTCCATCTGTAGAATGGTAATAATGACATTTACCTGCCTTTCAGGAGTGTTAAAAGGCTTAATTAGTTGTTCTAAAGTACCTTGCAGATGAAGAACTCAGTGTAAATGCTAAGTACCATTATTATTATGGCAATTTTATGTTCAGTGTGTAATTGCATTTTTTCTTTTCAAATATTGCAGTTTTCCATCTGTCATTTGTAATTCATCAAACGAAAGCTAAATTCTTGAGTTTTCTCACATTACCCTGCTAAGAAATGTATCTAAGTAAAAGTCTCAAGGCAGTGTGCACAGTACCCAAGTGCTCAAAGGCAGTCTCTCTGAACTCACTGTCACCAGGCAACAATGTTACACACCATCCATGTATAACTATTTCAGAAGTGCTCCTGGTTCTGCAAATATTAGGATACTGAAAAATAAATGAAAATCCACTATGACTTTGTCCCTGAGTATTATCAGAGCTACATTTCAACTCCCTTATTATGAACAGCCACTAAAAGCAATGGTGGGCTCTGACACCTTTCCCTGTTCATTCCTTCTCTCCCTGGCATCCTGCTTTACTGGTGCTGCCATTTCTTCTTTCTTTCAGATGCATAGTTAAACAAAACGACTTAATTTGGACTATATCTGAATTTTGTCGCCATGTATAGGCATGTCTCACTTTGCGTACTTGTTTGTTTAAGCACAGTTTTCCCAATCTGGTCTCCTTCTTTTTCACTATAGCCAGCATTAAATGGTGAGCAACAAATAAAGACATATTGCAGAGGGTCTAAGCACAATTGTCTTCCCAATCCATGTGCTTGATAAATGCCCTGTTTCAGCTAAAAAAGATGTATAACGTTTCCCTTATACTAAATTTAGTGGTGAAAATCTTTAATAACTAAAACTGACTATAATTTCCTCCTTTCGACTGTTCTATTTCAAGGTCTCATAAATCCTTTTTATTGATTAGTTTTATACAGAATGCTGTAGAGCTCTAAACACAAGAAATTAAACTGAATGGCAGGTGGATTTTTTTCATGGTCTTTCAGCTAACCCAGCAAAAAGGAATTTTAATGGAATTGTTGACTCCGTGAACATTTCTTCTTTTTTATTATTTAAAAAATTCGGCTAATGCATGTAATTTTATTGCATTTACTTTTTATTTAGAACTTAATTGCAGAATAGAATAACAAACAACTTAAAATACTGGGTCAATTTTATTCTTGCTTCTTTGAAGTGTATCACTTGAATGCACATGTTGATGTACGTTATTTCATAAGGAGTAATAATGAAGTTCCTCATCAAAGTGATTTGGCACACAATTATGAAACTGGCTCTGAATGCAATGTCAAGGAAATCTCTTACATGAAAGTTTGAAACTAGACCTTTCACCTTTCTCGGATGTGGAAAAATCGCATTTGCCTTAGATTTAGATAATTAATAATCCTGCTAATAATATGTTTGAATAGGAATAATATTTACTACTAAACACTCACTTAACATGGCACAAATAATTAAAATAGTTAAATGCATAAAAAGGAGTTAAAAGTATTTGGAAGCTTGCTGGAACTGTGGCTCGGCAGTTATGGCACTTGCCTGGCATGCATGAGTACGCGAGTTCAAACCCCAGCACCACGTACACAACGAAGTGTCCGAGGAATGAAGGTCACACAAAAAACTAAATAAGAATTACTACTCTCTCTCTCTCTCACTGTCCCCTCTTTCTTTTAAAAAAAAGTTTTTGGAGGCAATTTGAAGCTCTTACATATTATATTTAGAATTTTTTTTCATCCTGCAATGGAGGTAGGGGAGGTCAGTTTTCAAAAGGAGAAAAAGATTAAGATAGGCATCTTTGAGGACTCTTGCTTACTTATTGGGTGTTAACATTATTCAAGTCATTCTTTTCCGAAGCTTCTAGCTCCCAACTAAAGTTATAGGACATAGAACATGAAGATAAGAGGTCTTAGAGATCGCATATCTCATACAGAGAGAGATAGAGAAGACCTATGTGATCAACAGTGACTCCAAGAACAGAATGGTCAATAGCTGACTTGTTAGGTTGAGGGAATCAGAGTAGAAAATGATGGTGAGATGCCTGGGGTTCACCTGGCTGGAGATCATATGACTCAATTCCTTAAAGGGCAAGGAACTCATTCTTAGAGAGAGAATTAAAGGGAGGTCAAAATTTGACAAGCAGCTAGTGACGAAGAATGAAATTTGGGTACTGGTGGTTCTGATTCATCAATCATACAACACAGGAAGATTCAGCCTAGGAAAGAAGCATGCAACATAGAAAAAGCAAAGGAATTTTAATAATATTCACCCACATAAAAGAAAAATCCTAACAGTAACCACAAAGAAGTTAAGGAAGAAAGCAACCTGTCATATAAACCCAATGAAGCAAAAATAAGGTAGTTTAAGGAGATCTATTTTCTTTGAGACCCACTGGTTTGGCAGGGCACATGCACATGGAGGACAGCATGTGAGGTCAGCACTGTGTGTGCCTTGGCTCTCTTTGCTCATGGAACCACCTAATCCAACATTAGTAAAGTAGAAATCATCTGTGCTGGGCCTCTACAACTTTTGGTAAGCATGTGTATACTAACCAGTAAAGCATATGCAGGGAATTCTTATTTCCAAATGTCTTTGCTTTAGAAATCTCAGGTTAAACCATTTCCTCTTCATACCTTTGAAATGGAAACACTTATGTCATTGTACTCAACCAAACACCTGGTGTTGACCCAAGAGCCCAGATACAGTTGACCTTGAAAGATGGTGCCAACCCATCTGTCCCATGGCCTCTGGCCACCAAATCAGAACTGGAGAGAGGAATGAACCTTGATTAAGCAGATAATTTGGATTTATTACCCCAAGAAACTGGCCACAGTAAAAGAAACTTAGTGAGTAGATGTATGTAACTGCCTTGCGCTGTGCTTGATAAATGGCTGCTCTTGTTATTATCATTGTGTGATTATCATTAGGCATGCGATTATCATCATTGTGGTTATTATCATTGTTACTATATTCCAGAAAATTTACCATTTTTCTTCAAGTTAAACATCACACCTCCTTGTGATATCTCTCCATCCCTGGAAAATTTCACTAATGCTATGGATAATAATACTGTTATTAACAATATCAGAACACCATGTTAAAACCATAGTTTTGGAAAGCTGCTTTAAAATTAGAGTACTTGTCTAAGTGCTATTTAGAAAGAAAGTCACAGAAAACACTCACTCTGACCTAATATTAAGTCATAATAATATTAAAATACTAAAACATTAATTTTAAAAATAATCTTAAAAATATATATGTCAGTAAAGAATTATGTCCAAGTCTCCAAATTAATTCTATTGTCGCTCTTTGAGAAATGTTAAGGCAGTCTAGAGACCTAGAATCTCATATGCTGCCAGGTTTATGTGTGGACGTATGCACATTTAGTTACTTCACATTCATTAATTCATTCATGATCTCTTTTATTAATTGATTAACTCAGTTATTTTCCTAAGAAGAGGATAACTAGAATATATGTATTTATCTGGCAATGGGACAGAATAGTCTACACCTTTTTATCACCTCCTGATCTCAATATAATCAGCAGCAAAATTATGTACTAGATAAAATCCTACATACAATTCTGGCTACTAATTTGAAAGTTCCAAAAAAAAAAAAACATAGCTAAAGTATTCATGTGTAGCACTTGGGTTTACAAAAGTCCCCCCCACAAGAACTAAACGGTTAACCCTTTTGCTTCTCAGAAGTCCATTGAAAGCTCTCTGCCTGTAAGGTAGTTATACTATTGCTGATTCATTGTGGCTGCTCCTTTTGGCTAATTTTGAGTGTGTAAGCAATCTGCCATGTGTGTACCTTTTACAGGGCAAAGTGATTGACAAAAACTTGGAAATAATTGTTGGCTGAACTTCCCTATTCTGTGAACAAAGAGTGGCTTATCTTGAAAGTTACCAGTATAAGAGCTCTGTTTTTGCCCTCAGTTTTACCCTCATAGAAAGAGCTTGAATTATCAGTCAGATGCTTCTCTTTTCATAAAGCAGTTTTTCCTAAGACAGGATAAATGTGCATGTGTAAGTTGTTATTTTAGAACCACTTTTCATACCCTAAAATGAGGTCCCTTGATCCACTTCAGAGTGAAAAACAGTTTCCTGTTAGATGACTCTTACCAACAAAGCTGCTCATGTTGAGAGAAGGGAGAGGGAGAGAGAGTGGAAAAAAATAACCCTCTCAATTGCACAAAGGACAACTTTATAGGAGACCTTCAAACACGGAAAATCAGCCCAACGTCCTGCAGATCATTATTGAGACATCTGTATTCTCTTCACACTGACCCAGGCACTAATCAGCCAGGAAGTGCAACAAGCATTGGCAGCAAGTATACAAAGATAAAGTAACAAATGGCATGAATATTAAAATCATAAATACAATAAAACAAGATAATGAGTGTCCTCAATTATAATAAAGCTAAAGCCCAATTAAAACATAATCACTGACTTATTATTCAGAGTTTTTTAGAGATCATATTTAGCTGATTTGTTACACTCGTTTCCCTTTAAAAGATTTCATCATCACTCTCTTTTGCATATCCACTTTAAGAAGACTCATTTATTCATCTAATTGAATAATTAGGCTTTTTTGATTAATTGTTTTAAATAGTTTCATGTCATGGGTATCTTCTCACTGAAATGCTTTTATATTATCTTCTGTGCCTTGATGTTCCTGCTATAAATTACAAGTAATCACATCTCTTCACCTCTCCCTCTGGCAAATCCAAAGAGAACTGGGTTTCGTTGGAGAGTTTCCTACTGGTTCTTCTCCCTTTCCCTTACTCTCTTTTCTGGTTCTCACAGCTGCAAGGAGTTTGGTGCTTCGTCCTACGTGATCATTTTAAACAATGAAGCTATAAAGCAATGGTGGTCCTCTACCTTCTTATGTTCATTCCTGCCATTGCATACAAGATTCACAGCTTCAAAGGTTTCCCCAGGGGTCCTAGCCCAGCAGAAAATCCTGATTATAAGTGACATTTGAGTGGATTTTTAGAATTAGTTTATTAACAATTATATCCAACCCAAGGCTCTTTATTAACAGTATCAAGACAGTCGCCCAGGACAGAACCCAATGCCGCTGAGTTATCTTGGCATGAAAGCAATTTCCCACATGGGAAATGATCTCAAAGATTATCTGAAGGTCAGCTTTGGTGGGTGATTCCTTCTTCTAAGATTGGAGAGACTGAAATCATGGAAGCTGGTACAGTGCAGCGGGTGGAAGAAGGGCTTCCGTTTGTGACAGCCACCTTGCTTCTCCCTTAGGATCAGACATTTCCATTTGAGAAATTAGACAGGCTAGCCTGTCTGCCAAGGCTTGACTGCAGGATATCTTCCACACACCTCACCCACTAATTCCACTTCTGCGAAAGAGGCTGAGGTGAAACATTTCGGTTGTCTTGAATACAAACTAGGTCGTCACTTTTCCCTAAAAGTGATTTAATTGACTCATAATCATTTAGAATATTCTTCAAATATTGCCCTTTTACTAACAGACTGGTGCATTTGTAATTGCTTTTCAAATATCAGCAATTCATACGTGACAATTTATAAACATGACACTAGTAGAGGCATTTCAGCTTCTCTTCTGGACCAATAACTGAGAAGTCAAATAGTGCTGCACCGAGGTAACAGCAAGGCACAATGTCTGTTTTATTTTCAGAAATTATGTCCATCTCAGAAGTGAAATGCAACCAGGTGAAGGATTTTAAGAATCTGGATTGGAACATCTAATTTTGGATTAAATCTAAATAGAGTTGGGCTATTAACACTCTAGGAGGAGGAGAGCACAAAAAAAAAAAAAGAAAAAAAAACAAGTCTCTTTCTCAATATTTTATCAGTAATCATGCTATCGGAGAACAAATGATTATTTAAAAAAAAGCCTCTGTGATTGCAGTACAATTATGGCTATTTCACATATTGATTAACCTGTTTTTTAAAAGGTAATAACTATGTTACCATTTGATTTTTAAGAAAGGAGCACATTTTCTTTCAGGGGGCATGTAATCCTGAAGATTATGGATAAGTCAAATATCAGAGCAAGGTGATTACTTAACATCTGTGACCAAGTAAAAGGCTAAAGGAGAAAATCAACCAACATCTGCACTGTCAGTAAAATACTTGGGGGAAAAAAAACACAAGTGAAGTGTGATTAATCACCATGGATGTATGATTGAGTCAATTGACTGTTACTTTTTCATGATGATTAATCAGCTACAAAAATTATAATTGTCCCACTTCTAGTGGCTGCATGCTGTGCCCGATGACATCAGCTGGGGCTATAGATACTCAATGTGTGGTTTTCAAAAGAATATGCAAATATGACTGGGTGAGGAGGGGTGGGGCTTCAACACCATTGTAAGAAACACCACGAATCCTTGCCCTTCTATTATGGTTGGAGTTTTCTTAGCAGCTTCCAGAGAGGGCAGTTCTTGTGCTATTATGACTATTTCATAACCTCATCACCACCACAAGGGAAAATTAGAGAAACCCATTTCTGCAAATTGGCCATTGTGATCTTGTTGAGAAGATGATCGGATCCTTGGTGATTTATTTTTTTCCTTCCCACTGATTTCTTTTGTGATTAGCACAAGACGATGACATAAATATATGTTCAAGGAATGAACCCCTCTGACAGCGAGTGGCTGGGGACTTGGGCTTCAGCATGTTGGCATATTTGACTTCTTCAGCACATTTGTAGAACCAGACAAAGGAAGTGGGCTTATAAATGACCATCAGAATTTATCAAGCAACATCTATTTACTAGCCATGACTCCACTGAAGTGCTATCATCAGAATATGCTTGTTTGTAGGTGTAAAGGTTTAATTTCTACATTCTGAAATACTAAAACTTCCAGGTGGTAATGTATTTTTGCAGATGGCTCTGATTGTCTATTCCTAACAGGGACTACTGAGATCATCTGGTGCAGAATGAAGTCCAGTGCCCATGTTTCTCTATAGGGTGGGTCCTATGGTCACCCTGAGAATGTCATTAGAGGGTGGATGCAAGTTGTTATCATTCCACTTGAAATGTACTCATCTCCTGAAATGATTATATCAAATTCATGATTACCCTGAAGATCCAACACAATAGCCTGATAGTTGATTATCCCAAAGCAACTGAGTCTTATCTGGGTAGATCCATATGTACAAATAAACTCTGCAGAAGGGCAGCACAGGGCAACAATCTCCATCCTATATTTATTCACTATTTCAGGTTTACTGTTTTTCTGAGTTGAAATCCAGACTCAAAATGTGATGATTTCTTTTTAAAAATCTTCAGAGATAAAATCTTTAAAGAAAAAAATCATATTTTACATTCGTTAAAAGAAAAAAAAATTCTAATTTCTTCCCAGCAAGTTCTAGGCAGGCAATACCTTTCCAAGCCTTCAGCTGTACATAAAGTTCCCTCTAATGATCTGTAATGAAGTGCTTCTTTTTGCACATCCAGCATTTTCCTTTTAAAGTTCAAGAAATAGCACAATTTTGCCAACACTATTCCCCTTTTAGCACATTGACCTTACTTCTGAACTGAAGCACTAACATGACCAGAAAAAAATACTTAAAGAGTTATTTTTCTACTTGTGGGCCTTACATATCTATCTATTCCAATGTGATAAAACATAGCTGTATAAACATGTATCACCCCAATTTATTTAATTTTAACTAGGAATTATTAACAACTCTTATATACACATGTTCTCTAAACCCATAGAGGCCTTCAATTTTATTAAGCTGAATCACTGAAGTCTCTCCAACTTCTTGTATTTAGATAAGAAAAGGAAACGTGGGAGCTCCAGTCTCTTGAGCTTTCTCTAGGTACTTACTAATTGTTAATTATTAGAGACTAACTAAGTCACTGAAGTGAGTCATTTGGCTGGTGTCTCAAATGCTGTCATTTACTACTACACAAATCAGCCTGGTGATAGAGTGTCTTTAAATTAGGTTACAACCATGCAGTTATTGGACAGGGAGTAATTGATAAAACCATTAGTAACACTTGTAGAGATAACAGCTAGCAAAATCATGCAACCATAATTATTCCTAATGGATACATGCTATAAATTGTGGCAAGAAAAAAATCTTGCATTATCTTTCAATCAAATCTGACAGTCCTGGAAGATTACTGTAGACTAAATGCTTGTGTACGAGAAAGTGACCTATCAGAATCTCTTTGCTTTTTCTTTTCCTTCTTTCCCATCAAATTATGGGTGTTTTTCCTTTGAAATTTCTTTCTCTGATTGCTTTCAGTTTAAAGAAAATGCAGGTCTTTTATTGGTTGTCTTTTTCGTAAGTTTAAAAACATATATTTTTTCAATCACACACAAGATATTGAAAGACATTTTATAAAGTAGCACAGATTCAGTTGCAGGTTGAGAGAAAGAATTCCTTATCATGGTCTATTTTCAATACCAAAACTTATTATTTGGTAATATGTAATTTTTCTCTAAATTTTGATGTTAATGTTCATGTTAACATAAAAAGATTGATATTATAACTTAAAAATGTAATTGCTGACTTACTTTGACTATCCCCATAAAGAATACAAAGAGAAAAATCTCTTTGTATGGGAATTACAGGTGTTCATCAGTAATCCTAGTGACTCAGGAAATTGAGGCAGGAAGACTATGATTTCAAGGTAAGCCTGGCCAACTTAGTTAAACCTTATTTTTCAAAAAAGGGATGGAGATGTGGCTTAGTGGTAGAGCACCTTTGGGTTCAATCCCTAGTTCTGCCAAACAAACAATCAAAGAAAGGGGTAACTCCTCTATGAAGAAAATACAGAGATAAATACAAACTTAAACACAGCTTTCCTATTCTGCTGATACCCTCTGTGAGCTGACATTCACAAGGCATATGAACATGGCCTTTACATGTGGATAATAGTAAGTGAAGAAAACATGCCTACATATTTTCTGAGTACAGAATTTTCTAAGTACATATATAACATATATAAAAGTTTCTGTTTCTCATTTCTTTTGTTGATATGTCATCATAAATTTGACAAAAATCTTTTCAATTACTAAGTTTTGTGCTTCTTTGTTCTGCTTTGGAGATAAGGGTGGGTAACTGGGGGGGTCTTGGGGGTAAATCTAATTTTCAGAATTTATATATATATTATATTATTTCATTAGAAGCTTGTTTGATTGTTCAACACATAAATTTCTAAATTAAAAACAAAAGAATTAGTTACTATTGGACTGGAGCTATAGCTCAGTGATAGAGTGCTTACCTGGCATGTATAAGGCCATGAGTTCAATCCCCAGTGTAAAAAAATAATACTTCTTACCAAAATTTATCAGAAACTAGAAGAACAGAAAATTTAAATAATTTTCTAAAACTAAAACAAAAAATAATATTTTAAGCTAAGATACATTTGAAAATTTAAAACCCAGATCTAATGGTTCCCAGTAAGTATGATTTTCCATTAAATCACAAAATCATAGGTACTCTTAAATGTAAAATAGACCCTACAGGATTTTGTACATGACAATTATGCAATATATGTTTAGCTTAATCAGTTAGTCTTGACATATTAACAATTAATACAAGTGTAAAATTTTGTAAAGGTAGATGATAAATATATGGTTTCTTTATTTTCTCTTAGAGCTCAGCTTTGAGAAAAGGCTTTGGAGGGAAAACAGTAAATAAATCGTAAATTATGCACACAAATGTGCATGCACACAGATGCTGCCCCTCTTACCCTTTGTCTCCATTTCTCCCTGTATTATTCTTGAGGAAATAGTGGACCTGAATAGAGCCACCCTTGCAAACAGGATTAGAACTTTGGAAGCACCACAGAGGTGACCTTGAATACAAACCATCAAAAAGAAGGGAAACATCATAACAAAAATAAATTGCAGATCAGTATTTCTCTTTATTCTCATAAATTTAAGGAGAAATTACCATCGAAAAGGGCTTGAAAGAGCAACATCAGCAGAAAGAAACAATGATAAGATGTTGAAATCATATGGTTCAATACTTACAGAGAACAGAAAGAAAAAGGAGTCAAACAATAAACCCATTTCATAAATTAAGGGTGCAAAATGAAGCATAGTCAGAGTGGATACTGCTGTGATCACTGTCCTGAAGTTCAGGTTTGTAAAACTCATGTAAGACAGAATGTAAAACAATGAAGAGAAAAGAGAAATTAAAAGAAACATTACATAGATACTGGAGAAAGTTAAAGGACATGCTATATATTTATATTAGTGTTTCTAGAGAATAGAACAGGTAGAACAGAAAAAACACAGTTGAGATAGAAGAAAACTGCAAACAGAAAAGAAAATGGGAAACGGGAAATCTGAGTATCACCTGAGATTTCAGAGGGAAGAGTACACATTGAGAGGAATCAGGCTCAGATATATTTTAATAAGTATGGCTGCAAAGATAAGAGAGTATCATCCTATGGCAAAATGACTAGAAATATTAAATAACTTATAAGAAGACACATTAAATTATAGATTATTTTCAAATAACCTATAAGAGGACACATCCAAAAAGAAAATTTTTGAAAAATTAAAATGAGAATTTTATGGTTTGTCAATTATGACATAAAAGCTATGGAAAGATATTCCGAAACCTACAATAAGCCTAGAGCTAACAAACCCAGAGGCCTTTTTGAAAAGGACTATTCAGTGATCATATCTAACTGTGAATCAAAATGTAGAACCTGAGAATGAGGGAACTGTGGTATGAAATAACTATTAGAAATTAGAGATGAGAACTAATGGAATCTTTGACAGTTTAAAAATAATAATACACCTAACACCAGCTGGAAGATTGTCAAGGAGGGCAGATGGAAAACAGCGCAAGGCTATTCCCTTCTCCCTCTTTCTCTTTTTACGATAGTGTCAATTGAACCCAGGGCTTCACACATGCTAGGCCAGTGCTTTAGCACTTTAGTACATCCTCTGCTCTACTTATTTTTTCTATGTAAGGTTTTTGAAAGAGAGCATAAGTGGGAAGATATATATGTATATATATGTATATATGTACATATATACTACACACATACATAAATATTTGGGAGGTAGTTAAGTCAGTGAAAAGAGTTCTATTAACTTTTGGTATTCACTCAACATAAAAAATATTAAGTTCATTTTACTTACTCTTCTCAGTATTAAAGTATATCATATTCAGTTCAAGAATAAAAACCTTTTATATTGACTTTAAAAACAGGGGGGAATTAAGAGAGGCCTAAAAAACCAAAAATCACTACACCAAATAATAAACCAAGACAAAACATCTGTTATAGTGAAATATAAATGTTATCTATTCACTATTAAAAAGATAGTTTTCTTAGATGGTAGAACATAATTCAACTTTATGCATTATATAAGATAGTTAACTAACAGTTTAGATGGTTAGTAAGAAAGAACTAGTTTAGAAAAAAACTAAAGCAGAGGAGGAATAAAGATGAAGAATGGAAGAGAGGAGAAAAATAAAGTTGCAACGTCTAAAATGGTTTAAAAGAATGCAAAATGCATTATAAAAATCAAATTTCTAAGGGTAAGAGATATGTCACAATAAAAAACAACTATCATAAGGATGTGTTGAATGAGATCAAAACATATAGAGCAAAAAATCATTAGTATTAAAAGGACCTATAAGAACATAACTTAGCCCCTAAGAAATCAAGTACCTAAAACTTATGCATGACTCTTAAGATCTAAATAAAATGATTAGTGATAAAAGTGGTCCTATACTTGAAACTATTTAAGTTTCTAAATGCTGGATGATAATACACAAATATTACTGAAATACTAGGTCAAGAGAAAAATCACAATTTTAGCAATTGTACAACTAATGTTAGCTGTATTCTATGATAGGAATTTGGTAAATATAGAAGTCAGTACTGAAATTGTACGTAAAAACTCCAATCACTTGGGATTTTCTTTTTCTTCTTTTTTTTTTTTTGTACTGAGAATTGAATTGGAGGGTCCTTTACCACTGAGCTACCACCCCATTCCTTTTTATTTTTTATTTTGAGACACACTCTCCTTAATTTGTCTAGGCCTCACTAAATTGCTGAGGTTGGCCCAGAACTTGCAATCCTCTCACCTCAGCCTCTGGATTTGCCTAGATTACAGGCCTGTGCCACTGCTTGGCAGGAACTTAAAAATTTAAAGTCTCTTTAGAAAAAGAAGAAGGAGAAGGAGATGGAGAAGAGAGAGCCAAAAACTAAATGAAAGTCTATAAAGAAAAAAAAAAGCCATCTGAATATATTGTATACTAGAACCTACAGGAAATGGAAAGTTGTTCTCAGAAGAAATTCTGGAACATTAATATTCAGGAATTATAGGAAGACAAGAGAAAGATATGGAAGGAATTAAATGAGATTAAAGGAAAAAATAAATGGATAGAAATCAGAAAATGTTGGAATCATGAAATTGATTTTAAAAACACACTTTTCAGGGCTGGAGTGGTGGCTTGGCAGCTACAGAACTTGCCCAGCATGCGCGAGTACAGGGGTTCAAATCCCAGCATCACATACTCAATTAAGTGTCAGAGCAACAAAAGCCGTGTGAAAAACTCAATAAAAATTGATTCTCTCTTACTCTTTTCTCTCTCTTTTTTTTTAAACACACTTATCCTCTGGAAAAAAATAAAATTCATAAATTGATTCTCTGCGTTTGAAAAATAGAGAGAAAACTTGCAGTGGAAATAAGAATTTGGATAGAATTGCATATACAGAGGAAAAGAAGGTGATGGTTTGCTCAATTCTATGCAAAATGTTCAATAACTTTATGGCATGAATAAATTTCCAAAAAAAAAAAAAGTTACCAGGAATTGCGGACTCTTTTCTCTTATTTGGAAATGATATCCAGGTACTTTTCATCCGCATCTCATCAGTGCTGTAACTCGAAAGGGTTAGGAGGTAAAATGCATTTTAGATTGTTGTGCAGGCTCATCCTGAGTCATGGATACAGAGACTGTTTACTCACTGCATAGGGAAAATGTGGGATTAATGTCCCTGTCTGAGAGTTCGTTTTATTGAATAATCCTAGGAAAATACCTCAAGACTTTTAATGGAGAAAATCCTATCAGCTATTTCTCTTATTATTTAGTCTTAGAAATATTTTTCTGTCCTATGAAGAATTTCATAATAAAACTGTACAGATAAAAATTAAAAGACACAGCCAAAAAATAACAAAATGTCACACAATTGTGTTGTACAATTTTCCCTTCATTCATATTTGCACATTAATTCTTCCTTCTTTTACTTCTTTGAAAAGGCTGCTTGAGAACTCATTTCACAGATACTTAAAATACTAATCACTTACTTCATAACTGGATAGGTGTTACTAGATTCATCCTTTGAATATTAAAGTATTAAAGTACTTTTGTTTTTCTATCACTTTCTTCCCTGTGCCGATTTCCTCACTGTGTAAACTCTTCTATCCTAAAGCCGTAAAATATATGCTGGAAAATAGCACTACGATTTTTAACAGGTAATGTAATTATCTTTTTTGTTTTATGTTTTTGTATTTTACCATAACTATAACTATAATTTGAGCATGCCTAACTCCAAAATCTAAAATCTAAAATACTTAAAAATCCAAAACTTTTTGAGTGTTGACTTGACACCACCAGAGAAAAATTCCACTTCTGACCTTGTGTGATGACTTGCTATCAAAATGTAAGCATGCTAAAAAGAGTGTGTAAAATTACACTATGTAACATCGGTAATATAGCTATGTGTGTACTGTGATATTCAGAAAAAATTTCATATTTAGACTTTAGTCCCATTCCAAAGATATGCATTTCATTATATATATGCAAATATTCTCAAATCTGAAAATATTCAAAATGCTTAACAGTTCTGGTCCCAAGCATTTTGGGTAAGAGATATTCAACAAAATTGCATAACAGTTTATATAGTTTAATTTAGATGTAACAAAACCACACTTGCAAACTTGTAAGTGTCCACGGATACTTGGCTTTTTGGTTTGTATCATGGTGCAATCCTCAGGACTTTTTTAAAAATATAAATATATATTTAAAAAATAGGACAAGGGGCTGGAACAGTGGTTCTGTGGTTACCTGGCTTGCATGAGCACATGGGTTCAAATCCCAGGACCACATACACAATGAAGTGTCAGAGCAACCAAAGTCACATGAAAAACTAAAAAAAAGTGATTTTTTCTTTCCCTCTCTCTCTCTGTCTCTCTACCTCTCTCTTAAAAAATAAAAAGAAATAAGACAACAAAAGAATCATTGGTCAAATTCAAACTAAAGTGCTATTTGTATATAATTAGGAAAACTATTTTTTTCTTTTGAGAGAGAGAGAGAGGGAGAAAGAAAGAATTTTATTTTTTATTTTTTTAAATTTTACTGACATTTAGTTGTTGTGCATGTGGTGCTGGGGTTTGAACCTGAGACCTGGTACATGTCAGGCAAGTGCTCCAACCACTGAACCACTGCTTCAGCCCCAAGAATCCTAATTTCTAGAGTGTTGTTCTCTGGTCATAGGAGTTTTGAGGGAAGGCAAACAGGAGCACAGCCTCTGACAATAGAGACTACGTAAGCAATTAGGAGGAAGAATAATGATAGAAAATGAGTTTAAAACTCGTACAAAGCACATATAGTAAAATTTATGTAAATATTTTGTTGTGAGCTCCAAAGTACAAGAGAATTGAAATAAATAGTGTCAATCATGGAAGTTTCTGACAATTGTTAGGTTTTAAACAGTTAAAACATTTGGAAAAATTCTTTAGGAGGAAATATTGTGACTATCATGTGGAAATGTGATTATTTCTGTTTTGTGGACTCAAGATTCCTATAAATTCATTTATATTACCGGATTATTTACAAAACAGGCCAATTTATCTTCACATTACTTACATGATAAATGTCAGAATAATAATCTTTTTTGATACCAAGATATCAAATATGCTTCTATAACATAAAAATCCTAACATATTGCCTTCTAACTGAGCCTTTCAATGTACTTTATGACTATTAACTTGTTAATTCTCAGTATACCTCTTTGAAAAAAAATGGAAGAGGGAATTAATATAACCCCAGTTTATTAGTCAGAGAGTGAATCAGAGAGAGGTGAAGCAGCTCATATTGGGTCACACAATTGGTTAGTAACACAGGCAAAAATGAGCCATGTCAGAAGTCCCCAGCCATAGGCAGCTATGGTTCCTTCAAAACATCAATCAGTGAACATAT
Source organism: Aplodontia rufa (assembly GCA_004027875.1). Taxonomy (NCBI): domain Eukaryota; kingdom Metazoa; phylum Chordata; class Mammalia; order Rodentia; family Aplodontiidae; genus Aplodontia; species Aplodontia rufa. The sequence goes on along the minus strand of PVKS010005499.1, from coordinate 61,284 downwards.
TATGTTTTTTTAATGACATGTTAATGGTTTTAAAAAACCTCTCCTGGCTTAGAATATAAACTTGTATGTGAATATCACAAATTAAGTCAGTTAAATTAGTTCCAGTGAAACCCTTTGTCCTTTAAATGAAAAATTAACCAACTTGGTACATAGATCAGAGCCAGACTAGCTTTAATACACTCAAATTCATATAAACCTCACACTTCCCTGGAGAAAGTTGAGTGTCTAAAGATTTAATTCAAGTTCCAAGGTCAAGCTAAATAGATCTGAATTTCTTCTTAAAATGAGAGTTTCATTCCAATAAGTATCTGACTTCAATTTACTGCTTCTTCTCATATTGGGATGGCATGGCCCAGGTCACCAAAGAAAGATCAAATCATACACTGCTGCAGAAGAATGTCCTAGAAAGGTTATTTTCCCAGTGGTCAGGTAGGGGGCAAATAAGCAATTAAGTAGCAGCTTTCTCTAAGAAGATGAAGCAGAGGTGACAACTTGTCTGCTTCACTTGGAGAGATGTGGGTGAGTGGTACCCTACGCAGATCTCAAAAGCTATTGGTAAACATTAATAGCTTTAATTGCATTTTGTGGGCTTGAAAGTTGGTGGGAAAATGTAACAAGTTATTATAAATAAAATATGTGAAAAAATTCTATTCCTTTTTGAAAAATGCCACTTCACAAAGTTCAGAATCCTAAGGTGTGAACATGTATAAGAAACTCACCTTAATCCTGAGTGATAACCATACTTCATTTTGCCAGCATATTTTCAAACACCATTTTTTTTTCATATTACTGTCTTGTTTCAAATATTTCCATATTGTTTAGGAACATCTTAACAATGCAAATGGATAAAGTTTCTAGCTTTGTAATCATTTTCTGTTTATAGATTAGAGAGATAAATGGGTGGGTAGTTTCCCTGACTTCTAATTGGTATTTCATTCTGAATATCAGAATTATTAGAGATGGCAGAACAATGCTGAATGGGTATGAACCTTTTATTGAAATTTCCAGCAAAGTGTGGTTCTTTGGTGTACTAAAATATTTTTCAATAATTGTGATGATGATGTATGCTTTAGTGACAAAAAATATTCAAAAACTTCATCAGTGAGGTAATGCCATAATAAAGTCTCCGATTAGACTTTATTAATTGAAGGAAATAGGAACCTCAATTAACAGCATCATTTTTAATCAAGCTTTTAAAAGGAACATGTAAAAGCATAACTTAAAAATAGCAAAGTCTTGAATTTCATAGAAAGAAAATCAGAACTTTAAAATACATCTTAGAGAGATACACAATCTATAAAATGCAAGATGACTTTTCCATAGACCTTTGGAAAGTTATTTCAAAGACAAATATATCTAGATAATTAGAGCATATGTGTGAGAATATGAGACCCTGAGTGGATGGAGCTCTTTGGAGACCGTGTCAAACTAAAGAAATTGTAGATGGGATATTGCTGCTCTTGAAAATGAGGCAAGGTTGAAGAAGTGAAGTCTGAGGACAGACTGGAACACCTAAAATGGGAAGTCTAGAAAAAAAGTCACCAGAGCAGATTTTGTTCAAGCATTTAAAATTTTAAATGGCATACATAATATCGACATGAACTGCTATTTTCAGTGCAGCAACCACAGAAGACAGGACAAGAACATAAATGGCAATTAAAAGAGCAGAAATTCAGAACAGACACAAGTATCATTCATGCTGTGGATAATAAATGTGAAAAAAGAGATTTCACAAGGAAGAATTTTATGGCAAATTTCTGGACTGAACTGAAACACAAAAGATTGTATTATAAGAGGGACAAGTCAGTAAACACTCTGAGTGTGCATATCACGCTTTTACCACTTCCTTTCCTCCTGATACTGCACCTCCCTCTAAAAAGCAGCTCACATTTCCTACATTGTTACCTCTCAGCATCCAGCACACTGGTAAGCTCACAGCACACACGTAATAAACTTTCAGCAAAGTTAACACATTGGCAAATGAAGAAGCATTAATAGCTAACTAACTTGCTTCACTAACTCAAATTGAAATGTAAAACTAAAGTTAAGTATCCAGTGTCATGGACTGTTCAGGCTGCTCTAACCATATGTCATAGACTGAGCAGCTTTTAAACAATAAAACTTATTTCTCACAGTCATTTCCTCTTCCTGTGCTCAGACTGGTCCCTTTCACTCCACATTCCTCTTAGCCAGTTAACTCTTTCTTAGCTTTATTTTCAGTCTATTTTATATTATTGCCAGAGCCTTTTCCTCAGCTTAAAAATATGCCTAAGTCTCTCTTACTTTAGAACAAGTTCCCCACTATCTATCCTGGTTGACCTTGAACTCCATTTATCCAAGTTCCTTCAAAGGCTAGCCCACACCCATCCTTCCCATTTCTTCACTGCCCTACCTTTAAGGCCTCTTTCATCTTAGCTCCAACAAAGAAACCATTCTCATTAAGCTACTAATAACCCCTGAAATCCAAAGGCAATGAACATTGTCAAGGTTTTACTTGAGTGTGGTTTTTCCCTTCATGTTTGACATGGTCAATTACTTATCCTATCTTGAAAGTCTTTATCCCTCTTGAATTTATCATACCTCACGCTCCTGTTTTTTGTCCTTCTTACATCTTCAATTGTCCTTCTTTGACTCCTTTGCAAATTCCCTTTCTTTGCCAACAAGTAATATTTTTTGAGAGAGAGAGAGAGAGAGAAAGAAAGAGTAGGAAAGAGAGTTAATTTTCTTCATCTGGCTTTTGTTTTTTCTTTGCTTATTTGTGTATGTGTATGTGGTGCTGGTGATGGAACCTAGGACCTCACACTTGCCAGGAAAGTGTTTTACCACTGAGCCACCTCTGCAGCCCCATTACCAATATTATTTTGATATGCCAGTTCTATCCTTTGTAAACTACTTTTTTTTTTACTTTAAAAAATTTGGACATCTTGCCCAAAGGGTCTTATTCATACTTATTTTTACTGACTTCCCATTGTAAACAGCTTTCTCTCAAATTTGTTGCTTAGTTCAAGCCCCTTTCCTCGCTTGCATGAATTTCTAAAACAAGATGCTTAACTATTAATAATGATATCTCTGGTCTTTTCCTCAGAAAAATCTGCCCTCCACTTGGTGACCAAAGTGATTTATTTAAATGCAAATTCAACTCCTGTTGTTTCCCATTCTAAAAGGTACTTTCAGAGGACGGAGGCAGGAATCTGGTCTCAGTCTACCTCTCCAGCCTTTTTTTTTTTTTTTATGCCCTACCTCACCGAACTGATTGCTTATAGTGCTTTACATACAAAATGGCATTTATTGCTTCTCCTCTTTGCTCACCATGCCCCTGAAATATACTCAGTGATCACCCCTCCCTGTTCCTACCGTTTGCTCAAATAGTTTTGGCTCATCCTTTAAAACTCAGCTGATGTGTTAGTCATTCGCGGAAACCTTTCCTAACCCTCTCAAGTTGCCTTAGTTATCTTTCCTCTCTAGACCCGTTTACTATGTATAGTTTGCTTCACTTAGTACACTGTAATGTAATTATTTTCAGTTGGTGCTATTATTTCTTCCACTAGGTTGTGGATTCCTTGGGGTAAAGTGTCATATCTAATTCATTTTGTATCTCCAGTGCCTGGCACTCTGCCTGAAACAGAGCAGTTGCCAATAAGTGCTGATTGAAGGAAACAACCCTGAGTGAACAAATAGCAGCTCAGTTCACCTCCCTTGTACAACTGCGGCACTGCTGTATCTTCCTGCAAACGATAAAATAAAAAATGTCCACAGGTACCTCGGTTAAGCATTCCTTACTTCAGGTATGTGATTATCACATTTTGAATTTTATTTGAATCATACTTTAAAAACACTTTGGAATCTTCTAGTTGCAGAGATTATTCTAGCCTCCTTTCCCCTCCTAAACGAAAGATCTCTGATTTTTATCAAGTTTGTATTTTTGGATTTTGAGTTATTTAAAGTGGGACATGCCTTATACCAAATTGCATTTTAGAGTTCAAGGAAAGCAGTCCAGTCTAGAATAGGTGATTTAGCTCCATATTCCTTGTGACTTTTCCAGTTTCGTGGCATGTGCTCATTAGGATAATGAGGATTTTAGCAGTCTACGGGAAGAGCTTCAAGTTCCTCCTATGAAGGGAATCATACACACATAAAGTACTCTTCAGAACAGCAAGTGCAATATTCTACAGTAACTTACGTCTTACTGTCATTATCTTTAAAAAAATGTGAGTGGATTTTTCCCCTGGAATTATCTTCAAAGACTCCTTTGTAGTTGTATTAGCCAGGGAAAATTCAATGTCATAGCCTGAACTTTCCTTTTTCCCCACAAGTCCATATATGTTCCATTGTTCCACAAATAAAGAGAGGTGACTGGATGATAAGGGGATTTTTCAGTCATTTTCAATTAGCCGCAGAATGTTTCTTTACAGTAGCTTGGTTTCTGGTTAGCTGACCCACAGAACAATGACGACCACTTTACACAGCAGAGACAGTGCTGACAGGGGGATAATGAGAGAAACTGTCTCGGGGTTTCCCATTAACAAGTGTAACCAAAGCCCCGATTGGCCTTGCTAATGGGTAATAGCATATTACGCTATTGGTGAAGGCCTTTAGGAGATGGCGGACAAAGTTGCTTAATTAGTGGCATCTGAAGTGTTACCTCTACTGCTCTCCCGGATCTTCAGTTTCCCTACACTTTCTAATTATTTTCCTTTGAATAAGAATACAGTACCAGATTTCCCAACTTGATTATGCTTTTCCCCCCTCATCTGAATGGTTAATCAAGCACTACTTATTTCAATCAAAATACACTCAAATAGAACCTAACCACAGACATATGAATACAAGCAGTTCTGGTATTGATATTGATTTTCCAGTAAATCATCTTAAGCCCAAATGATCAAAAATCAAGACAGGTCAACATCAAAGAAACAGGAATATTGGCATGAAAGCAAGCTCCGTTGATTGGTACAAATTAAAAGATCATTTATTAGTGATTATGCTGTATAATACTGCCAGTGCCAAATGAATGCAATTAAGATGAAACGGGCCCCTGCAGCTATAGGGGTTAATAAAGACTGGATTCCTAATGATTTTCCCATTAATTATGAAGATGTCCACAAAACAGTCTTAACAAAGTGGTGGTGGCCACCTCAGACAAATCTTTGTAATCTGGATAAAACCCTTTCTTTAATTGGCACGTTACTCAGATAATGTAAAGATTTCAACAGTTCCTAATCATTACCTGCTGGATGCAAGGTAGGTAGAAAAAGGGTTGAGATCTTGTGTGAGGAACAAACACAGGAGAGTTGACATTTTGAAAAACTTGAGATAACTCTTGTGAGAGTCTGATTAATGACATTGTTTCAAGCCCAGAAGACCAAATATAAAGAGCATCTTCCTATTTTACATAATTAAATTACTCCCCCATATACTAATAGAGTTCTTCTCTTGGCTACAAATATGATTTCTGTAAGCCTAGAAAAGGGAAAGAGGGAAGGAAGATGGTAGTAAAAGGGAAAATTAAAGGGGATGAATTTATCAACAATCTGAATTGGTCAGAGACCACCATATCTCCTTTATGAATGTTCAGTAACAAGAGGAAATTAGGGCAAAGTCATATATTTAGTTTGGATTTCAGCATTTCAGCTTAGTTTTAGAATTGAATATGTGGCATTCACCTCGACCTATTAACCTGATGGTGCTATCCATAGCCAGTCTAATTTTATCCCAATGAAATCAGAAAACATAAAACAAGATTAAAATCATAAAATATAAATTCCAAATCTTTTCTATTAATGACAAGTTAGCTAATTGACGTCCAAAAAAATAATTCTTTTGTTTCTTAAGAAAAATATTCTGCAAGGTGTGCTTTAAATCGAGTGATTTTGCAAGTTGTATTTCTTCTTAGAAACAATCACATGAGGCAGTCAATGGACTGTGGGGAAAAAATTTAGCTATTAAAAGAATATGCTATGTGCATGTGAGTTTCCCTTGCTTGATATGGGTTATGAAAGGAGCCTGAAAGGTGTGTGTGTGTGTGTGTGTGTGTGTGTGAGAGAGAGAGAGAGAGAGAGAGAGATGAGGAAAATTGAAATTTTGTGCTTTCATATATGATACAACTATAAAACCTGCAAGAGGCAGGGGGTTCTGATGAGGTTTGTTTTTGTCATGGTTGGTTCTCTCCAAGAAATTAACCTGCAGCTCTAACACATGTTGCTGTCTTCATTCTCTTCCCTCAGGCTGCCCTTAGAAACTAACAGGCTGCTGTTAGTTTCATGGCTAACATATCTGTTGGTTATGCATTCAGACCCATTTTAGAGATGTGACCTGATGCATGGGTGCATGATCCACCTGTGACTGTCTCCTTCTCTGGGGCTATCAGGTTGTGATAGTAGCACTGTGTTCTCAGAGCCAGAAGGTTTGGGGTTTATCTCTAGTACTTACATGTTTTTGACCTTGAGCAAGTGGCTTCACTTTTCTTAGCCTGTTTTCCTATCTGTGAAATGTGCAATGAATACACCTAACTCATAGTTCTAATATAAAGTCTAAACAAAACAATGTATGCTACGTCCTCAACACAGTGCTTCCACATAGCAAATATTCAGTGCACGGTAGAAATATTTTGTGCTTCTCCTTTAAAAAGTATTATGTAAAAATCACATTAATATTATTTTCAAATCTATCTGCTCAGAATATTAGAAAGCACAGAACTCTGGAGAGTCTCACAAAATCTTGGGTGGGCCTAGAGTTGGTTAATCATAGAATTTAACTTCCAATTTAATTAGTTGTGTAAATACACTTCCCAAATTGTTTACTAAGGTTGTATGTACATCTATTTGTGATACACAGATACATTTTGTTCCTGTTTTATGTATTGGCTTATATGACAAAAATATAATAACTAAGAAGATTGGAAAATTGGGGGAGGCACTTTCTCTTGATTCTAATATTTTCCAGGAAATTTCATTGATACTTATTGTTCCCAACCTAGAGTAATTATATCCTTTGTATATATGTGTTTTATAAGTAGGCTCAGCTGTGGTATAAAAAATATTTCTTAATACAATGAGAAAAAGATTGAAAGCTACTAAACTAGAGTGTAAGCTTCTTTCAGACAGGATGGAGAACTTTTGCTCTTTAAAAAGCATCAAATATACTGTCAGGAATGAGAACAGGGATAGAAATCACCAAAAAAGAACTTGCCTCAAGTCAGAATTTATGAAAAACTAAGTATTTGTGGAGAGAGACTTTTCCCAGGAGATAGGAGGCTCAGCCCCGGCCAGCACTTTTATTTCTCAGCTTTGATAAACAGCAAAATTTCCAGCAATATTAAAATATAAATATCTCTATGAAGATTACTGCTCTGGAGGTCATTTTCTGATTTCCTTTAAAGTCATTCAGTTCACTGAAATGTACTCTTCTGAGTGTCGTGACTGCCTTCCTATTGTGCTTCAAGGATAACCACAAGGGCTATGTAGCAAGTGTGGATTTTTTTTTTTTTTGAGGAGAAACTATTTCATGTAATTCAAAAAAAAGTTGTATCCCCTCAACCTCAGGCTTGAGAGGCAAGCAAGGCTGCCTAGCTCCTTTAATGGAAGAAACTTTTAGAATTATTATGGGGCTGGCTGAATTTTCTTTCTTTTTTTTTTTCATGGTTTGAATTTGTGCTTTTCCAGAGATGTGGTTTTCCAAATTTTATTTTTATTTTGCACATGTTGTTTCAGACTGGTGAAATGTTCATGAATAATGCTAGTTTATTTTCATAACTTTGTTTTATGAGAAGAAAGTTGCCCAGAGACATTTTCTCAGAATGGAGCAGATATGTTTGGTAGGTGAGGACAGACAGATGGTGTCAGGAGAATTTTTGTGTTATAGGGAAGGATAATCAGGGCTGCATGTTACCAGATATTCACAGCCAGTCAGGTTCCCCTGGGAATAGGTGAAATTTGCATGTTTCTTTCATCAAAATTTCTAATTTCACATTAATGGTTCAAAGAAGATATGTGCTTCTTCCTTGTTTACTGCTATTTAAATATTTAATTGTTCTTTTGTACAGCATTTGATTTTAGTTTACTAATAAATAAGACACCTGAAGATGGTCGTTCATGATGTAGCCCTAAACTTCTAGACCAAGTATGCCAAATTAGATCCATCATAATTTAGTAACTTACGTAGTATGCAGGCTAATTTGTACTTATAATATGCTGACAGTGAGCAATGCTGTTTTTCTGGATTCATAACAAGAACTCTATTTTCTTTATATTTCTGGTAATGAGTTTCATTGCATAGTATGCACTATATACCTTTACCAAGCTTATGAAATTGTGTTACTCTTGATATATTGGTGGTTTTGAATTTATAGGTAGATTTCTTATACAATCTTCGGGCAAGAAGAAATTATAATAAGATTTCATTGCTAATTTTCAGAATGTCCTCCCAAGTTTTCTTGGTAGCATTTTATTTGTGAATGCTCAAGTGCATTAAATCAATTTCCTTAGCTGCACCAAAAAATGAGATCCTAGAAATTTGGCTGTTGTATTTGGAACAGTATGTTCTTGACTTTTTCAAGGGCTTTTCAGGTGCAGGTTTCTTGATTGATAGAATCATATATGTCCCGACTCTGAGCAAATTTTAACCAAATACATGTGAAATTTGGAATCAATCTTAACCTGTTTACTGAGCTCAGTCTACATCCTATTTATGTACAAATCTTTTCACATTTCACAAGTGCCCTTAAATACACACACACTCTACCCTAACAACTGTGAGTACCTGCTGCAAGAGCTCAGCTCTGTTTTCCCCCTTTCCCTATACTGTGTTTTTCTTCATTCCTTTCATAGTCTATTACCCCCAACTCCCCCAAACCCCCAGATAACTGTTCTATAGTTTTACAGTTTTCATTCAGTCAACTTATATTTATTAAGCTATAGTGTTTAAGCTCCAGTTAGTGGCTCTCAGTAGATAACACTCTGGGATATGACAATGAACAAGATAGACATGTTGTTGCCCTTAATTTGAGTTCCTGACAAGTAAATAAGCAACTGCAAAATGGTGAGATACACACTGATGGCAGCAGAGGGCAAGCCTCACTGGGTCAAAAAACGTCAGAGCAGACTTGCTGAACTTGAAGTTGGTTCTTTGTGTGGGTATCTTCTCCGACTAAGCCCCCCATGAAACTGACTACCTCCGATGGTGTCTTAACTCCTCCATCCCGCTCCACACCCTCAGTGTGAACTACTGGACTTCAAACCAGACTGGAACAGATCTAAAACCCAATCTGCTTCTGTTGTCATACCCAATGTGTCTCATCAGGTCTCTCTTGTCCCAGACCTCATCAAAGTCTCCCTGTCCTTCTGAACAGCATGCTTGGATCAGGGCGAACCATCTCCCTTTCCTTTGCTTCTCTCTCTCTATCCTCACTCTTACTTCCCCAGCCAACTTTGCCAATTTGTCTATGAACCTTATTTCTGTTCTTACTCTATTCCTGGACTCTGTGTTTTCCTAAAGATGATGTTATTGAGAAAACTTAGAAATGCCAAAAATCAGGAACAAAATATTACATCAAATTCGTAATGGCTGAAGGGTGTATATGATATAAATGTAAAACCAGTAGTGCATCATTGAGCTCTTTACTGTGCTAGGTCAAAAACATTATTTTATTTGTCAAATGAGGAAGCTATATGGTGATGAAAAGCAAAAGAACCTGAAACACAACCACTTAGGTTTCTTATTCAGCCTTCACTAATGCGTGACTTTATTCCTTTACCTTTCTGTGTTCTCTATTTCTTTATCTGAAAAATGAGATTAATAACAGTATCTACTCTGTAAGATTATTTGGAGAATTTAGAGAACTAATATACATAGAAGAGCACCTGGCACAGGTACTCAGGAAGCATCAGCTACATTTTTATTATTGTGAGAAAGATAACTGATTCTACAAGGCTATGAGCTAGTAAATTAGAGATCCAAGAATTAGATCCAATTTTGTTCCATTCATTAAGAATGAATGATTGAATCATTCCACTCTGTCCTTCTCAAAGAGGAATAAGATCTCCCTGCCTGATCAACTGTTCATTAGATTGATTAAACTGCTTGGGTCTAATATAGTCTCATTGTTTTATTATAGTTCCATACATAGCCTAATTTTCTTGATTAACTTGTGTTTTTCATAATTTGATCATTACCTGTGAACTTCCCCACCAAAATCAAAAGCTAGGACCTTGGCAATATATTTCAGCAGACTGTATTTTCCAAAATTGACCGCAGTATCACCTCCAGTTCCATATACTCTTTGAAAATTGACCTTCTGCTCCTCCCTCCCCATCAAGTGGTAAGTATTTTTCTTCTTCCCTTCAACTTGGGTGGGGCTTTTTGACTATGTTGCTGAATAAGTAGGCTAACACACAAATGGTACTATTCAGCTCTCGGAACTAGATCAGGAGAAGTAAGACAGCTTATCCTCTCCACCCCCTTCCCCACATTTCTCTCCTTCATTCTTCTCATCCTCAAAGCATAGCTGCCAAGTTATGAAATAGTCCAAAGTAGCCCACTCAGAGAGACTACATGAAAAGTTCCCCTTAGAGAGGAACTGACATCCTCAGCTTAGAGCTGACAACAAATTTCAAACATAGAAGTGAATGAGACTTTTGATTCCGTTCCTCTAGTCTTTGACTCTTACATCTGAGATCCAGGCATTATTGGGGAAAGACAAACCATCACCACATTGCCTGGTCATAAATTCCTATGATCACAATAAATGACTATTTTATACCACTATTTGGGGGGAAATATTATGCATCCACATTAATGGAATAAAGAATCACTATCTAGAAGTGGATCTCTCAGTAACACGAATCTACAAATGTGGCAGTGACAGACGTAGGACTGACAGTGGGTAAAAATCAGTAGGGCCTTGAATACACTATGGAAGGATTCCAGCAGAGTGCTGTTCAGAAGCCAGAGGGCCTTTGCAACTTATCTCAGAGACCAGGCAGTATCACTGCTGCCACATTGCAGTCATGAGGGCAGTCACAGTCTCAACCAGATTCAAGGAGAGAGAAATAGTTACATCTTTATATTAATGGCAAGATTTTAAAGAGCCTGTGAGAAAAGAAATATTGCTTTGGCCTTTTTTTGGAAAACGGAATCTGTCATATTCCATCATCTGACCACAAAATTTCCATCTTGATTACTCACAAAATATACTCATCACCTCTCCAAGATCAGACTCATCTGAAGACCAATGAACTTAGTGGTTGATACTGTCTCTCAGGTGGGGGCAGGAAGGATAAAGCAGAGGCAAACCACCCTGCTATGCCACATTCAAGATTTGTGCCCCCAGCAACTATGAGCATGTAAATGTCTGTCTTACACTTAATTTTATAGCAATTCATTTCACACAGCCGTTGTAACTGAAACATACACCTATTCATATCATTCCCCATCTTATCTTTTTGTTTTCCTCATCTAAAGCAGCTATTATCCTGAATCTCAAATTCATCACTCTCAACTTTTCATGTTACATACATTTATGCATATTTATTACTACCATGAAAGCATACATTTTTTACTTCAATTTTTCTTCAGCGTCATATGCTTCTTTGACTTCTTTATTTTGCATTCAGTATTGAGCAATTTCACCAACTTTTTGCTGTTGTAACTACAGTTGCTATGGAGGGCCTAGGACATGTCTAGGAGTGAAATTGGGGGGTAATATAAGTGTACAACATGATAACATAAATATTCAGATTGGCTGCACTGACTTAATCTTCCATCAGTTAATAAGAGATTTTGTGTATCCTGGGAAGAATTTGAGTGAAAAATAAGTTCTAATTATACTGACTGTGATTAAAATGTTGCTATCACATGAAGTGGACTATATTAGAGATCATTTGCCTCAGCGTGTTGGTGTTTCTACAACTGCCGTCATTTTAGTCAGTGATTTAGCTACCTTAGTGCATGTGTGCATGCACCTGTGGGTGCACACATGCACACACACATACACACACACACACAAACACAGGGTAACCTGTTTTATAGTGGTATGTCCTCATATTCCTCCTTCACTCCATCTTAGCTGATTACCCAGGTACTTTCTCCAACTCTTTGAATTTCTGAAAGAGGAGGAAGAAATGGAAGAATCAAGTTTACAAAGCCAGACCTCCAGAGTAAAATGTTCAGACCTGACGAAGAAGCTACTGCCTGACTACTGAGGTTTTAAAAGTAGAAACTCTTTCATAATTCAATGACTTGTGTTGATTGATTGATTTTTACTGTTTCAGAATCAACACAGTTTTCATATACTTGTAAGGTGATCTTGCAACTAGCATTATAATGTACTAGGTAGAAATAGGAGGAATACTTGAGAGTCAAGCAGCAGCCCATGCAAAACAGGGATGAAGCCAGACACGCACAGAATGCTTTTAAGTGAGCTCTATTATAGCAAATCAGGGGAAAGGACAGTAAAGCCATCAATAGAGAATAGGAAATACTAAGGTGTCTATATATTATTTGGAATGACCTCAATATTGTAGCATAATTACAGATGTAACCTTGAGGATTGAAAAGGGAGAGCTAGGAAAGTATTAAAGATTTTTAAAAGTAGAAATTGACCAATTAAAGATCCTGCATTAATATCCTTCTACTTCTTTAGTAAGCTCTTGATCAGATGAAGAGAATTATACAGAAAGACACCAAACATAGAGATCAGTCTATTTATCTATGATGAAAGAAATGAATTTCCATGCATTGTTCCACATCCTTTTACAGCTCTTTCCTCAAGTGCTAATTTTAATAAGAACTCGTGTAACACAAAAGATCAATGAACCCCTAACATTTATAAAGAAAGCATCTTTATAAACAAGTGAGATTTCCACAGACATTCCTCCAAGAAAGCAATTCATGTACCTCACAGACAACAACCAGAAGAAAGAATAAAGCATCTATTTACTTATCTAGTTTTTCAGTACTAAGGATTGAACCCAGGGCCCCTTAGCCACTGAGTCACATCCCACAGGCCTTTTTATTTTTTATTTTGAAACAGGGTCTTGCTAAGTTACTCAGAGCTTTGCTTAGTTGCTGAGGCTAGCTTTGAACTTGTGATCCTCCTTCCTTACCACGCAAATCACTGGGATTTTAGGCACACACCATTGTGCCTGGCCAGTCTATTTAGTTTAACACCCAAGTAAAACATTTAATTCAGTAAGACATATATGACCATTCCGTTTTTTAAGAGAGAGGGACAGTGAGAGAGAGAGAGAAAGAGAGGATCAATTTTTATTTATTTTTCCATCTGGCCTTCATTTCTCTGACATTTATTTGTGTACATGGTGCTGGGGTTTGAACTCAGGTTCTTGTGCTTGCCAGGAAAGCGCTTTAACCACTGAGCCACTGCTCCAGTCCCCTGATCATTCCATTTTAAGGAATGACAAAATTCGATGTTTCAGATGTGCACTTATTAAGTCACTTTTATTTGATTCGCTGTCAGTGGCTCTTTATGAATGATGCCTTGTTTTAGAACCCTAAAAATACTTTCTACGTGCTGGGCCTACATAATGCAATTGTAAATTGAAATGGTAGGCAATTCCATTTGTAATCAAAATGATAATATTGGAAATAAGAATTTCCCTCATTTCTATATCCTCATAGTCAAATGTCTGAAGAATATGCAGATAAACCTGAGACCACCTTTAAGACATCCTGGAGAACTTTCTCTTGCCTCCTTAATAGGACTTGTGAGTGACCTGACCACCAAATGCACAATACAGAAGTAACTGCACTTGATAATGGGGCAGGGGGGATTTGTTTTGGAATATTCTAAAATAAGAAATCCGTTTGAAATGAAATGCATTAGATCAAATGTGCCCTTCTGAGATCCCTGAGATATTTCTGCTAAGCTGTTTACCCCCAGTGTAGGAACATGCTATAAAGCACCTGTCAACATTTTCCAACAGCTAACAGGTCCTATTTTTAACTTTCTTGCAGATACATATGTCTATGGTCTTACCTCTACTCAATGCTTTCAGTTACAACTTACCACTAAAATATTAGTGTTGATAAATTCTGTGAATCCATGTATTACTTACCTCTATAATTATTACTTTTGATATAAATAGCCATGTTTTGTGAGCTACAGACTCTGGTCAGAGTTCAGACTCTAGTATTAGACAGCAAAGTGATAGAATTCTGCATCTTTCATGTTTTACCTTTGTAATATTGGGCCACTTGATTTTCCCTACATGTAACATGAGTACCAGCACTGCATTAAGAGTGTTCTTGAAATTCAATTTAGATAAGGCAAGTAGAATATTTCACATAGTGCCCATCACGTAGCAACAACTCAGTAAGTTGGGAATTACTGTAATTACTTTAATCATTAGGGCTACAGATACAAATTCATGCAACAAATTGTGATATTAAAGTCACTTAAGGCGAGTTCAAGATAGTGATATGTCAAAATGTCCAGCTGATTAAACTATACTTAACTCTGGGGCAGACACTTCTATATTGGAAACTTTAATGGGACTATGTCACTGAGTGATGGAAGAAATTCTTTCAGGGAGCATTCAACTTGCAATTCATTCTGGTATCTGACTAAAGCTACAGAGACATGTAGTTGATACTCTCTTGGGAGAGTATCATAACTTATGGAGCCCAAAGTTTTGTAGCAATGAGCCTTAATAGTAATATATTCCTAAGCCCTATGTGTCTGAGACATGACTTTTAAGAGTAGCTTAGAGCAATGGACTGGGAATCTTCTGTAGAACTTTGTGGTTAAGAGCTTAGATTTTGTGGCGAGGACTATTTAGGTCTTCTACCATTAACTGGCTGTGTGGCCTTGAGCAAACAACTTAACTTTTCTGAATCTCAGGGTTGCATCAATGAAATGAGTATAATGACATTTATCATAAAGTTTTATCAAAGATTAAATGGAATAGCGAATAGAGACTGCTTCAACTTGTTATGAGTTTTCCATGACTTTTAGCAATTGTCACTCAGTATTTGACACTTTGATCTTTATCAATTCATCAATAGATTTAACTGGGGGCCTACTGTGTGATAGGTATAGTCATAAAGATGTCTATAAAATTCTCTCCTGTCCCTAAGGATCCTAGAGTGCTACAACAAAGGAGCCATAGGAACCAAAAGAAAGGATATCTAGAAGACAGTTAACAGGTGGACAGGGGACTCAGTAACAGAGGGCATTTCTGGAGATGGGGGCAACATTCTCACAGACAGCATGATAAGCAGGTGTCATATTTACAGACTAAATGCTGAGCCAAACCAACATGGATTTTGGTACATAAGGAAAACACACACACACACAAAATAATAAGATTCTGAAAGTCTAACCCAGAACATAGGTTTTGGTAGCTCTTATCTAAACATTTGATTAATTGGGAAAAAATTCACTTGCCAAAACACAGGCTGATAATCTTGCCCCTCTGACTATAAAGTAAGTGTGGTGAGTTTTGAGAAGCATGGTGTTAATTCCATCTTTTTCATGCCTTCAATGTTATTCTCATTGTCCTAAACTTGTCAGAGAAAAAGAGAGGAAGCCAAAGTGGAGAGTAAGAAAATATTTTATGGTTTATCAAGATAAATCTACAGGTGCCTCCTTATAATATTGTTTAAAAAGTTAATGTGTATATATTCATGTTGGCAATGCATACATAGTTCATTGCACATGTGATTGATTGGAAATAATCTTGCTTATTTAAAAAAATACAATTGCTAGCTAAATTAAATCAGGTATGAGAGCTCATGCTAGGCTATGTATACATGATAGCACATGTAGAAGAATGACTCAGCAATGGTGAAATAGGTACATTTTTCATTTTACATATGTAGAAGATGAAGCTCAGAGAAATTATGTGACTTGTTCAATTTCAAGGAACAAGGAGTAAAAAGCTTTGGGATTTCAACTTAACTTGTGTGAATCTGAAGCCTGTTCTCTCTGTTACATTAATACTGTGGTGCTGCTCATTCAGGAGGGACCACGCCATGGCAGAAAATAGCCACATGTTACATGCCAAGGAAGAGCCTATGTGTACCTGAATCTGATCATCCAGATAAGACAAGCCCTAATTAAAATGGAGCCTTATTAAAAAATGTATTTGCCTTAAGTTCTTTATTGCAGTTAATTTGATCCAGCAATTCTCCAATATTTGAAGAATCAAAAATGTTTTCCCTAATGATGGAATTATGTCATAAAGACAGAGTTAAATCAATGAAGATGAGGGAAGCATTTGAGATTTCAGCAAGGAAAAAAAGTGAACAAATTGTCTTATCCCTTTATTCTTCCAAATGTTCCAACGTACAGTCAGAAATGAGGCAGAGAAACTCAGACCTTCATCAGAATCCACCATTTGCCTTGCAAATGAATCCATTAATACTCAACAAGATGGACAGTTGATAGTTATTGTGTAAGAAAGTTACATACAGTGTTTGTCTTGATTGTAGGCTTTTGTAGTTAGCTGTAATTTCCAAACAGCACAAAGGAAACAGAAATCCTATAACTCAAAGACTTTTAATAGTTACACTACATATTTGCTTGAAAACCCCCCACTAGTGGAAACAATGAAGCTTTTAATATGTAGTGCATCTAAGGTTATGATAAAATCAACCCCCCCACCTCCATTGCTTGGGTGCTAATACAATCAACACGTACACATTATCTGAGTAAATTAATATCAATGAATCCAAATCTGGAAAATATTAAACAAGTGAGCAACGGTCACATAGGAAATCTGAGTAACTTTAAAAATTCTATAAGTAGAACAGAATCCAAGTGTGTAAACACTAAGTACTCTCTTATAGTAATTTTTAGAACTGTTCAGGGGAGCATATAATCTGTATTTTAAGTTGAGAAGAGGATAATACATCCAAAACAACGTGTTGTGTAAGAAAGTATAGCAAAGGATAATATGAGACAAAAGTAACAAAGAAAATGTAATAAGGACAAGAGGCTCTCAGGGAGAAAAGCCTCAAGCTGCTCTTAGCTGTGGTAAGCTCGGTGCTCTGAGCACAGTAGGGACACAATCAATGCCACGACCAATGGACTCATGAATGTGGAGCGTTTTGAAATTAATGATAACTTTATCATGTCTGAGGCCTTGAACTTATCTTATAAATTGGTCCTTGGAAAGAATAAAAGAAGAAAAATATTGGGCAATCAGAAAGTAATGAAGATCTTGTAAAAATAGCTATCTATAAAAGCAGGCTAAGTGAGTCTTTGGAAAGTCGGCATATCTGCGAATCAGCAGGTCCAGATGATATACCTTCTATCCGTGGGATGAAAGAAACTGGCAAGCATGCTAACTGCATCATTTACAGTGATTTTTGAAAAACTGTGGGGATCTAGGGAGCTACGAGAGATAAAAAGGAAAGAAAATACAATGCTCTACTTGCATTTTGAAAAAGATGAAAGTGACCCCCAGAAAACTCAATAATAATTAAAGTTAAGGAAAAGAGGGATATTCTAAAGGCCTACATAAAATGACATTTAGAGACTACTTTCATATCCCAACGGAAGTATTTTTAAGATTAAAATGCAAAATGAACTTGAATACAAAAGAGTTTGAAAAATATTTCAAAGTGAAATGTTTTGTTTATTTATAATTGTTTAAGCAAAAATGTTTCTCAAACATCAACTATGGCTACCTAGGTAAGAAAAATGGAAGACTATAAATGTAATTATGAATACGGAGTTATCTTTTCAAAAATATTAAGAAAACGTATCAGTCTTTACTGTCATTTTTATGGATGTGGAATGACTGTGTGCTCTGCTCCTATGAATGCAACACTGCTGCGTGACGGAAACAGAGGAGCAGGTAGCTTCCTCACCCTTACACGACAAGTGTCTAATTGGCACAGAGGCTTGTGCGTAGTAAGCATGTGATGATATTGACTGTAATTACAGCTAGTTATTAATTTGCAAAACAATTTTTATCTGGTGGTGGTTATTGGTTTTTTAATTTGTCCTGATCATGTGAGGGAAGAGATGAGACACTGACCACCCTTTCTCCCACTGCAAAAGTGGCAACTCACTCACGGCTTCATTCAGTTCTGTAACTTCTGTTTCCCCCACATTTTTAAGTTAACAACCTGGATAAATCTTACACTTGATGTGCAAATTGAATGTATATAGGAGATTTCAACCCCCTAGATTTCTATAAGGGCAGGGGAACTCTAACCTTAGTTTTTCATTCTATAGGAGTGTCATGTTTTGTACTTTGGCCTGTGGTTCTTCATGAATGTTCATTTCAGAAATACTCTCACTGTTGAATGAAATTTCTTCTTAGTTGCTTTATGTCCTTCCAGTATTTTGTGCAGTTGTCCCAGAAGGTGTCCTTGGCTGTTACAACCCATAAGCTTCATCACTGAGATAGTGTTCAGTATGATTCTCATTGAAGGATGTATTTCATTAGTATGAGCTTTCAATATTCTAGAATTAAATATTTTGAGGGCAGAGATATCCTTAACTGTAGAATAGGTCAATTTACATATTGAAATTCATAATATTTTCAGATAATTTAAAGCAGATTACATTAAATAATCAATGTTTGGTGAACTACTTATTTTATTTAGAAATTTTCATGCTCATAATTTTATTGATCATAGGCAATAGAGAGCTCATGATAGCCATGAAAACAAAGAGTTATCATTTTCTGAGCACTCAGTATATGATAAGTACTGCATTTTTAACGTATTTCTACGTTTTCAAGCATCTGTGAAAGTTGATCTCATTATTATTAAATTACACATGAAAGTGTTAAAGTTCAACTTAATCAGAAACCTGAGCTCCTAAACTCTGTGCTACTAAACTTCTTCATGATATGGCCCGGTCTCTCAGAATTAGTATTGTGAAATCCATTGTGGCAACGAGTACAAGAAGGAGGAGGGGATGTTTTCTTCTAAATCAGAAAGGAAAGACCACAAGTGAGTCCTAGACTTCAAAGAAGGTTAAAATGTGAACATTCATTCATTAATGGAATGGAGTCATGAGGATATGGAATCAAGATGGGAAAAAAAGAAAAATAAAAAATAACTCTTCCCATATGCTAGGCCTGGGGGGAATATGTTACATCTTCATCCATTCAGCCATGCAAGATGGATATTGCCTATTTCCCAGACACTAAGATGCCATAGACTGGAAGATGTGTAGTAGTTTTAATGATTATTTTATTGTTGTTTTTTAGGAAAAAACTGTTCCTGAAATATATGAATTAACTCTAAGTTTAATACTGATACATAACTTTCAATTGTGAAAATATTGGTAATGGAACTGAGTAAAGAAAATATGGTCTACATATTAACAGATACAGAAAATGAAGTTCAAGAAGCTTAAAGTAATTTCTCAAAGCCATAAATCTAATGTAATAACAGTAAGAGCTGAGATTTATTGAAAACATACTATATTGCCTGGCATTGTTGCAATCACTTTTCATATATTAACTGTTTTTCAAATTCACAGATATTTTACGAGGTAGATACTTTTATTCCACAAGGGAAGTGAGTCCTAAGAGAGGAGAAAAAATGGAAGACTTTGGGGTTTGGAATCACCAACGATCCATCTGCTCCCCAGCTGCCTAAACTAGACTGCCCCTTCCAGCCATGTTAGCCTCTATTCTCTGTTCTCCAGAGATGGTGCGGTCCCACACTTTGGAATGGCTGATTGAGGGCTCAATTCCTTCTAGTTGGTTTTGGTCCATGGAAATTAATCTTTCCTTTGAGCTATGAAACATTTTTTTCCATTTTCTTCAAAAACTGAGATAAAAATATCAATCTTAAATCTCTTTTAATTTTAATCATTCTTTCTATAACATCTTATATTTCCATAAAATTGGTCACCCTATAACATTTAGATCATTTCACTAAAATGACTCCTGAAATCTTCAATGATTCTGTGTTGCTAAGTTCAATTCTTTAGTCTATCATTCCAGAGACTTTGAAACCTACCTCAGATTTCTTGACATTGTCTTTTTTTTTCATTAGTTGAATATGGACTTACAATTGAGAGGGAATCATTATCAAACAATCAAGAACAAATGTATATTCATATAGTTAGCCAGGGCTGATGTTATTCCATGGTTTCCCCCCTTGGATTCCCCATGGTTCTGTTTTTCCCCAAATGAACCCCTGTGTTTAATGGACTTCTCATGGAGGTCAGAGATCTCCTTCTGAGTTGATTCCCCCATACTCCCTTCCACCAGTCTCCTAGATATCCATCCTAATCCCTCCCCTCTTCCTGTCCCCCTCTCTATGTCTCCAGTATCCTAGGAAAGGTTCCCCTCTGTGTAAAAATTCATACATGTTGAGGTTATTGTTAGCTTAGCCATCTAACATACTGTTTCCGGTTGTATTCTAGCTTCTACAGATGAGAGAAAACATTTGGCCCTTGAGTCTCTGAGATTGGGATATTTCACTTAGCATAACTTTTGCTATCTCCATCCATTTGGCTGCAAAAGCCATAATATTGTTTTCTCTAATGGCCAAGTAGTATTCCATTGTACATATGTACCAAAGTTTTTGAATCCACTCGTCAATTGAGGGGCATCTGGGTTGGTTCCATAGTCTAACTATAGTAAATTGAGCTTCTAAAAAGCATTGATGAAGCCATATCTCTATAATATGCTGATTCTAACTCTTTTGGGATAATACCCAGGAGTGGGATAGCTGGGTCATAAGGTGGTTCCAGACCTATTTTTTTTTGAGGAGTCTCCACATTGCTTTCCAGAGTGGCTGAACCAGTTTGCAGTCCCACCAGCAATGTGACAGTGTTCCTCTTTTCCCACAACCTCTCCAGCATCTGTCCTTCGTATTCTTCATTTTTGCCACTCTAACAGGAGTGAGGTGGAATCTCACTGAAGTTTTGATTTGCATTTCTCTGATCACTAGTGATGTAGAGTATTTTCTCATATATTTATGGGCTTTCTGGACTTCCTCTGCTGAGAAGCTTCTTTTTAGATTTGTAGCCCATTTATTGATTGAATTATTTGTAGTTTTGGTGTTTAGATTTTTTTAGCCCTCTGTCTGAGGTGTAGCAGGCAAAGATTTTCTGCCATTTTGTTGGGTCTCTCTTGACACTCTTGACTAATTCTTTAGCTGTGCAAAAGCTTTTTAGTTTAATTGCATCCTATTCATTCATTCTTGACTTTACTGTTTGTGCCATGGGAGTTTTGTTAAGGAAGGTGCCGCCAACCCCTAAATCCTGTAGTGTTGACCCTACTTCTTTTTCTAGTAAATTTAAAGTTGCTGGCTAAATATTCAGATCTTTGACCCATTTTGATTTAACTTTTATTCAGGGCAAAAGGTAAGGAACCAGTTTCAGTTGTCTACACATGGCTGTCCAATTTGTCCAGCACCATTTGTTGAACAGGCTATCTATCTTCCACACTATGATTTTGTCCCCTTTATCAAATATCAAATAGTTGAAGATGTGGGGTTTTGTCTCAGAATCTTCTATTCTATTCCACTGGTCTTCAGTTCTGGTTTGATACCAATACCATGCTGTTTTTACTATTACGGCCCAGTAGTATGATTTCAGGTCAGGGATTGAGATAACCCCATTTCTTCCTTCTTGCTGAGTAATGTTTTGGCTAATCTGGGTCTTCTGTTATTCCATACGAACTTGAGAATTGCTTTTTCTATATCTGTGAAGAATGATATTGATATCTTGATGGGGATTGCATTAAATCTGTATAGGATTTTGGGTAGAATGGCCATTTTTATTATATTAATTCAGCATAACTATGAGTATGAAATGTTTTTCCATCTACTCAGATCTTCTGCAATTTCTTTTTTTAGTGTTTGATAGTTTTCATTGCAGAAGTCCTTAATATTCTTTGTAAGGTTGATGCTCAAATATTTTATTTTTTTGGAGGAAATGGTGAATGGGTGAGATTTCCAAGCTAGTGATCTATTGGTGTTGATCTTATAGCCAGCCACTTTGCTGAAATCATCTATAAGCTCTAGAAGTTTTCTGGTCGAGCCTATAGGTCTTCTAGATATAGAATCATGTCATCAGCAAATAGAGACCATTTGACTTCCTCTTTTCCTATATTAATTCCTTTGATTTCCTTGTCTTGCCTGATAATTCTGGCAAGGGTTTCAAGGACTATATTGAATAAGAGTGGTGAAAGTGGACAACCTTGTCTTATTTCTGAATTCATTGGAAATGCTTTCAGTTTTTCTCCATTGAGCATAATGTTGGCTATGTGTCTGTCATAAATGGATCTTACATAGTTAAAGTATCTTCCATTGATCCCTGTCTTCTCCAGAGTTTTGAGCATAAAATGGAAGACACAGGTTTTTGTATTATGTTGCTTGGCTATGCATCCAAGTTTGACCACTGACTGGCTGTGTGACTTTGGACAGTTATTCTGCCTTCTTCAATGGTGGTTTCTTCATCTGTAGCACTGTGTTAGCCAATACATACGGAGCACTTATTTTGTGCCAACCATTGCTTCATTATTGTGTTTAATCCTTAAGAAAACATTGTGAATTTTCTTCCCTATTAAATCTACAAAGTACAAGAGCCTGGAATTGTTTTGTCTACTGGTTGAACACACACACATAGTTCAGAGAGTGACTCATGATTTAAGCACAAGCCCCTTAACTTCAGAGTTTCAATTTTACTCATTTTTCTTTATTGAATGCCATGGCATGGGCATAAAAATGTCTCAAAGAAGCAGGTTTCCAGAAAGCTCTGTGTTCCTCACTGCTGTAGCACTCTCAGGTTTCGGGGTGTGTGTATGGGTTCTATATGCTTCAGAAGAGACTGTATTAAAACATTTAGAACCCCAGACTTCTGCTTATCATTTAGGAGAAATCATGACCACTTTTTATCAAGTGTGTTGTAAAGAAAGAGGAATTGTGCTTGGCACTTAGTTGAGGTTCAATAAATGCATGTAGATTAACTCACTGAATAATAAATTCTTATTAGGTCATGTACAAAAGTACTTCTCACAGATGGCGTCTGTCAGAGTTATCATCCTTTGTAAAGATTCCCAGGGGATTGAGTCTGCAGTGTCCACCTCAGTCCAGAATGACCTGTATCAAAGACACTGTGCCCTTCCTCTTGCACGCATCAAGAGACAAGGAGAAGCATATGGCAATAACCTCTATTCTAGACTGTTCTAGGCTTTTATGTTGGCTGCTTCTTGTTTGCCAAGACTTTATTCACAGTGAGGAAGCTCAGAGTTAAATGTAGTGCACAATTGTACAGTCCATCAATAACCCGCCATTTCTGATATAATTATATTGCCTCTTTCATTGCTCAACTGATTCATTTATCTTTAATGTTTTTCCTGTATCTATCTTTTAAAGCTAAAACAAATTATTTTAGAAGTATTCAAATTTATACATAGTAGGCATATGAATTACGAAATGCTTAATACCTGCCTTGCTATTGAATTCTCTGTCTCCCAGCTCAGTCTGCTGAGAACCAGGGCTGCTACCTGAAGTCTTCCTTCTCACTCATTGTTCTTGGGACTGGACACGTGTGCCTGAGTAGTCTGTACTTCCTGGAATTTAATATAACTGTTGGAACTCTATCAAGAGGGCTGTCCATACAACCTAAGGCATTTGTAGAGATGTATTGGGAAGGAGGGAGGGGGAGGGATAAAGTTGGACAATTGGGGTGGGGACTCTTGGGGGATAAATCTAAAATTCAGAATTTATATATATATTATATTTTTTCTTTAGATGCATATTTGATTGTTCAACAAATAAATTTCCTAATAAAAATAATAATAAGAAGAAGAAGAAAAAAAAATTTACTAAGGGGATGGAGTGGTGGCTGAGCAGTTACAGTGCTTCCCTGGCATGCACAAGGACTCAGGTTCAAACTCCAGCACCATGTACACAGTGAAGCGTTGGAGCAATGAAAGGCACATGAAAAAGTAAATAAAATTCATTTTCTCTTAAAAAAAAAAAAAGAGAGAGAGAGCTGTCCATGAATCTTCTGCCTCATCCTGCATGTGCTTCTACCTCATCTCATCTGCCCCTGCTCATGTAATATTTCAGCCCATCCAAAACCTTCAATATCCAAACCATAAGTCACTAGGACTCGTTAATTTTTTGAAATAGCTCCTTTGCCACTAGGGAATATAATGTCAACTGCATTCACAAAAAGAAAATTATCAGAAAGATACCACTGAATTTGTCTGGATAACACAAAACATATATTTTCCTGTTTCAAATTTTAGCTCAGTTTTTAATAGTATTTAACTTCTCTATGCCTCAGTTTCTTAATTATTAAAATGGCCTCAAAATGCCTATCATAGGGTGATGAAGAGGATTCATTTGAAATGATACAAGTTGTGTTATTTTGCTAAATAGGAGTTTTTCACATTTTGTTCATTTCTACATTATTGTATGTAGCTGCATATATAAAATTCTATGAACATAGAACTTGAGCCATCAAATGAATTTTCTCTGTATGAGAGAGAGTAAAAGGACTACAGGAAGTGGAAAAACACAGAAAGAGATGAATTCTATCTTCCATATTTAGGAGTGAAATTTTTTAATTTTGCTGCCCATATGAGAATAAAAATGAGCAGTGGATACCAGTTAGAAGGAGGCAGGTTTTGACACCATAGCAGGAGGAAAATTGTAATAATTATAGTTTTCTAACCCTTTATGGGCTGGCTCATTTGATGAGCTTCCCTGCACAGGGCGTAGGGAGGTACTCAAGCAGACAATCATCTTCCAAGATTCTTATTTCTGAATATGGCTAAGTTTAGATAACATACCTCAAGTGTGTCTCAGGGCACTTATATGTTGAATCCAAACGGATTCTGCCTGGGATGTGTCCCTTGGTTTGATGATTCTGCTTATGCCGTTCTTGAAACCATGTCTTTGCTGAAAAGGCCACTATTCTTAGAAAAGAGAACATTATTCTTCAGTCAATGGTACATCTGAGGTTCAAGATCCTAAATATTTATTCATGTATCAAATATTTAACAGGCTGCAGTCATAGTCCTAGGTGTGAAGGGCTTTCTAAGAATGAGACATTTCCTCATTTAGATATTATTTTACCCATCAGTTCATATATTTATTTTATTTATTCATCCAACCAGTGATTTTTTTTCCTGAATATCCTAGGTTTATTGCAATGTTTTAGGTTTTGGAGCTATTCTGATACACTCAGAAATTTTACATTTAAGTAGAAGAGAATGACAATAAAGTTTATAAATAAATGGTAATTCTATATATAACTGTTTAGTTATCATTTTCATATTTTAGAAAACATGAAAAAATTTGTATTTTAGAAAATAAAAATTGAATAATTATCAGTGTGAACTCCCTTCAAAAAGCAGAGAGCAAATCTTTCCTAGAAGAAGTAAGTCTCTAATCAAGGCTAATAGACCAGCTTCATGCAGTTTTCCCCCTCCTGTGGCTTAGAAAGTGCAACGACTATGGATCTATATCTTTAAGAAGTGTCTCTTGGTGGGACCTAATCTATGATGGTTTTGTCTGAACATTCTACTATCATCAATATAATGTATACTCAGATGAGTAAAGCTATCTGAGATGGACCAGGTAGAGCTGTTCTTTCTCTGTATTTGACAAACATTTTCATTGGGAAGGCCCAGAACTTCATGATAAACAGAACTTAAGACTTTCAAGGTTTTGAGGGTGATAGATGACTGCAGGGTATCCATTAGTTATCCCCAATATTTCCTCCTTTCAAGTACTTTTCTTGTCCACATTTCCATATGCATCAGAAAACAAATGAAGAGGAATAGGAAAATGGACCACATTAATAATCAGACCTTGTAGTTACTGAGTACTGACCACATGCCAGGCCCCATAGTGTGTATTTTATGCAATTATCTTGGGCAATCCTCATAAAATCCCAGTGAAGTGAGCATTAATATCTCCATTTCCATTTGAGGAAATTGAGTCCCTGTGTCCTGTGATGTGCCTGTGTGCATGCAGCCAGACAATGTGTAGGCAGGATGGTCACTTACTCCTCTACCCTGGGCAGGATGGTCACTTACTCCTCTACCCTGGGCAGGATGGTCACTTACTCCTCTAGCCTGATCTAGGAACCTCCCTGCTTCTTTCTCCAGCATTTGAATTAAAAGAAGTGTGGATTTAAAGGATGGCTTTGTGTTTCTGCCCTGGAATTGTGTCCCTGCAGGTAGCTTCAGCTATATGTGTCACCTCATAGCTGTGACAGAGAAGTAGATTTTCAAAGAAGTAATGGTGCAAGTTTTTATTAAAAAGATTTTCTTTAATGAATATGCCTGTTTGTCCCACTAAATTGTCAATTTCTTTCTGATTTTTCTCTCTCTGTTTACCTTAAAGAAGAGATTCTTTCATCTCCCCTGAATTGGCTTAGTAATTTAGAGGAAAAGTTGGCTGAAAAATCAACTTTATAGAGAAAAAAGGAAGTTTCTCTTAATTTAAGGAAAACTAGGTAATAGTAACTATCTGCTGGAAAAAAAAATTAATTCTGAGAGGTTATCTAAAGAGAATTCTCAAGGTAAATATTAGTGTAATTCTAATCTTTGAAGAGAACCTATAATCATGTGAAGGATTGAAAACCTAAGAAAATAGAGGTTAACATTTTACATATAGCAATATAATTGGAAAAAATAAAGGTAGGGAGGAGAGAAGACAAAAGAGAAAGAGAAAGCAATTAATTCTTCAAATAAGAAAGAACTCTCAGCCGAATCATCAATAGTCATTTTAATCATCATTTGTCATCCTTACTCCAATTATAAATTGCCATTAAAAAATGAACCAAGAAGTACTCTCCTTGACCACTATTTAAAATAGCACCTGAATCTTCTACTCTCCTACCTTTCTTGTTTCCCTAGCAGTTATCAATTGCTATTTTGAAAAATATTTAAATACCCCTCTTCTTTATTGTCAGTTTTTCCTATTAGGGTATCAACTTTTTGAAACAAAGACTTGTTTTATTCAGTGCTCAACCCACAACTCCTAAGAGTGGGCCTGACCCAAGTTTAGACATGAGGTACATTTTTGTTGAATGAAGAAATGTAATAGTAATGTATTGAAACATAAGTATATTTAAATATTGGAATGTTTATTATGTCAGTAAATAAAACTGAGTAATTTAAAAGTCATTGTACACATCCATGTATGTACACTAATTAAAAAATCACTTTCTGGGGCTGGAGTGGTGGCTCAGTGGTTACATACCTTGAGTGGCAAGCATGAGGATGCGGGTTTGATCCCCAGCACCACACACAACGAATTGTTGGAACAACAAAAGCCACATGAAAAACTAAATAAAAAATGGATTCTTTCTCTCTCTCTTACTGTTCCTTTCTCTCTTTCAAGAGAGAGAGAGAGAGAGAGAGAGAGAGAAGATGATGATGTATAGGAAAGAGGTTTGGGCTTAGGCCAGCGAAGCCAGGGTAGATTTTCTATTCACTGATTCTGAGCCATGGGGTCTCATGCAGGGTTCATTTATAACACTTGGATTATAATGTCTCCTTCTCAGAGAGGCTTATGTAGGATAAAATATGAAAATGCTCAGCATGTACTTTAGCTACAATTTCTCTCCATAAATATCAGTAGTCTCTGAAGGTACATCCAAAGTAATGGGTGTGTTAAAGGTGAAATACAAAATAATATGACTGTCCTTTGTGACAAATGGAAATCAGTTTAAAATTATAGTTTCCACAGCTGGGTCAATGTGTACAACATTTTGATGATTATTTCAAGAGTAAGAGAATTATTTTCTTTAGCAGATACTGCACATCACAACCAACAAGTAAAGACTACAAAGGCCAGGATTTTCATGTTTGCTTTTTGGTACCTCTCAACACTACTTAGCATAGTGTTATATATTTAGTCATTACTGACTAAAATAAATTTAATTGATAGAGGAGAAAACATGAGGAGTCTCGGGTAAATATTTTCATAAATTTCTGATTTATAGAATGTTTCAGTCAGCTTTTTGCTGCTGTGACCGAAGGACCTGACGAGAACAATTTTAAGATGAAAAGGTCTACTTAGGGGCTCATGGTTTCAGAGGTCCCAGTCCATGGAAGGTCAGCTCCATTCCTTGGGACTCAAGGTAAGACTGTTCATCATGACTCCAGGGAGCAGGGAGCTCCAGGCTTCATATCAGGAAGCAGATACAGAATATATAACCCAGTGGCACTCCTTCAATAACCCACCTCCTCCAGCCATACCCTACAGACTACAGTTCCTGGCTAATCCCTATAAGGGGATTAACTCATTAATTAGGTTAATGATTTTATAACCCAATCATTTCACCTCAGCCTTCCCAAATTGTCACATGTAAGCTATTGGAGGATACCTCACATTCAAACCATAACACAGAAGATCCCCAGATCTATAGAATTGCCATCAACATAGTCTGTCCTATCTTGCAATAATGAACAACTCCTACATTTTGATAAGTTACAAGGATTTCTTCATGCTCATGTTATGAGTCCATTGAAGGTCGGTGGTGGCTTTGCTCCACCTTGTCTTTATTTTGGTAACTGAGATGATGGAGCATTCAATTCTGGATTATTGTGAGACTTGTAGCAGAGACACTAGAGTATGGTGGAATTACAGAACAATTTTTTAAATTTTGGTTTAAATGTGTCACATGCTTTTCTGTGCATATTTCATTGGCTAAAAGAAATCATGTGGCCATTCTAGGTATATAATTCTTCTATTACAAAAGACTATCAATTATTAAATCTAAAGACATATGAATGTATATTCCACCCCCAGGGGAAGGTAGCAAATATTTTGAACAGTAAAAAAGAATAATATAAGGAAATCAGTAGCGTAGCGCAAGTAGACCAGCAAGAGGAAAAGGGGATGGAAAGAGAAGATACTGGGAAATGAGAATGATCAAGAATGTAATGTGGGGGCTGGAGTGGTGGCTCAGTGGTTACGGTGCTTCCCTGGCATGCACAAGTACATGGGTTCAAACCCCAGCAACCCTCGTGCACAACAGGAGGTCAGAGTGTCAGAGCAACTTAAGCCATGTGAAAAACTCAATAAAAATTGATTCTCTCTGTCTCTCTCTCACTGTCCTTCTCTCTTTAAAAAAAAATAATGTAATGTGCATGTACAAATAGTATAATTAATTCCACTATTATGTATAAGTATAATGCACTAAAGTAAATTGAAACATAAATGAAATATAATGTAGTTATTAAAACAAAAATGATAACAAAACTGGAAAAAGAAAATTAAAGTAAAAAATTTCTAAACTACTTTTCTGAACTGTAAAATTCAAATTAAATTAACATGAAGCAACATAATGCGTTGTGTAAGTTCATATTTTTGAGGATTTATTATGATCCCATGTTTATTTTTATTCCTAACTCAACGGCTACTGTTATCTTACACTATCCTTTAACTTTGCCTGGTATGACTAAATGACCTTCTCTACAGAGTAAATCCATTCTATAAAACCAAATCCTATGAATACTCACAGATAAGTGTATCATCTTGATTACTGAAGAGAGAAGATAGAAACTTCCTCTGGTATATCACATCACTGAGCAGTGTTGCCTACCATAGATGAATACTTGAAATCTCTCAGCTCATCCTAGTATCTTTTTGTCAACCATCCAAGAATGGAGCAATTATCATAAAATGGTATAATGAACCAGGCATGGTAGGACATGCCTGTAATCCCAGAAGCTCATGAATCTGAGGCAGGAGGAGTGCAAGTTCAAAGCCAGTCTCAGCAACTTAGGGAGCCCCTAAGCAACTTAGTGAGATCCTATCTCAAAATAAAAAAAAATAAATAAATAAAGAAAAAGAAATGGTTTAATGAATCCCACGATTGTGTATATATCAAATATTTTTTGCATCATAAAAAATGAACAAGCCATCTTGTTTCTTATTCAGGTCTATCCTAAGAACTGTGTTCTTTATTCTACCTAGAATTGTCAGCCCCAATTTTCAATAAACTTTGCCTATGTGCCACATCCCATCAAGTAATAATGATGTCACTTGTTTTAGTTCCTCCTATTCAAGTACTGACATTGGTATACTCTTCCCCCACCCTTTCTATATTGTTGCTCATTCAGATCTCACAGAGATTCAATCATAGCCAAGCTCTCCAAATTTAGAGTACTGGTTTCCTCAGAAAATTTCTTCACATTTTATTTTTACTTACAAATAATTAGAAGTTTCTGAACTATGCAACTTAGGGTTTGAACTCAGCCTGGAGGTTAGGAAGGCTTTCATTTATCTCTACCTGCATGAGAATTTATTGATTAGTTGCTTTTCAGCTAAGACCCTAATGTTATGGGAAAATTATATTTGAAGATTATTTATTTAATGAAGTTTTTATTAATCTTTGCCTATATTTTATATGCTAAATTCCACACTCAGGGTGGCTCCTTCTCCTTTTCCTTCTCTTCCTCCTCTTATTCTTCCTGTCTTTCTCCTCCTATTCTCCCTTTCTCCTCTTCTTCCTTCACTCCTTCCTCTTTCTCCTTTTCCTTCTCCATCTTTCATTGATAGAAGCTGCAGATTGAAAAGGTATTGTAGTTCAATATGACATTTACATGCATCTCAACTTTATTCCACTGCAAATCATCGAACTGCCTATTTGAAGAAGTAAAGATTGCATATTCAGCAATTTATGCAATCCCAGCCACAAGACTATTTTACTGTCTGTTGAATAATTAGCAATGTGTGTGAAGATAGAATATACAGTAACTTGCCTGACTTTGGGCAAAAAAAAAGATTAGAATGACAAATAGTCAGACTCTAGGGTCAAATGCTTTGCCAGTAGTTGCATATGTTTATGCCAAAATACATAAAGAAATGTCACTTCAGCACATGAGTGATGACAAACACTCCAAGTGAGGCTGCAGTTCATCAATCATTTCAAATGTGCAGATTGGGTTTACCTATATAAACAAAAGCAATAAAACTACTCAAAGCCTCACCTTAAACAATTCAAGCATGACATAAACACTGTTATTGCAT
Organism: Aplodontia rufa; assembly: GCA_004027875.1. Lineage (NCBI taxonomy): Eukaryota > Metazoa > Chordata > Mammalia > Rodentia > Aplodontiidae > Aplodontia > Aplodontia rufa. Next base: position 30,342 of record PVKS010005499.1, on the reverse strand, counting down.
AGTCAAGCCCCATTTTACTTGAGAAGCAGTCAGAAATGTCCCAATAAACTATGATTTATTAAGATTAATAAAGCATGTCTTTAATAAGAAAAAGTTCTGCTAATATTTTGCATAAATATGAGCATCGCATTCAACATTGTAGTGCATCAGAAAGCATATGCAGCGGGGAGTATGATTAACGAACCTTAAAACTGTGGATTCACAGTCATTCTCAACAAGGTTTTCAGGTTCATGGTGGTGAGAATATAGAAAGCTTGAAGCAAGAAACCACAACAGGTAGGTATCTCTGGGCTTGATTTTAATGATTCATTAAAAGGAAGGTAAATTAATAAAACTATTATGTTTCCAAGCCTTTTTTTTCTCCCCAGGAAGCTTTTGAAACATTTATCCTCTGAATGTCTGCTAATGTTTTGGAGGAATGAATACTATACTATGGTTCCTTCATGGTTAGGAGAAAGCCAAGAGATTCAAGGCCATAGATTATGGAGCAGAATTGAACTCAGAAATTCATCCAAGGTTTTGGGGTTTTTTTGTTTTTGTTTTTTTGGGTTTTTTTGTTTGTTTTTCACCATATTCCTTCTTTAGGACAGTGAAAATGTCTCTGTTCAGTGTGTGATTGGAACAAGAGAATCCTTGTGGCAATTTTTTTCTTTCATTCAGCCAATTTTGTAGCTTGAGTGGGGGATAAAGAATTCAGAGAATATTTAAGCCATATCTGAAACTGTGTCACTTATGAGAAGTCATTTTGTTGTCTTGCTTCCTGAGAAGTAGAAACAAACTCAACGGACTTTGAGATACTTAGCTGTGACCTTATTTTAATACACAAATAGAAAAAAAGTTGATTGAAATGAACTTTCCAAACACTCCAAAGTGATATAAAAATGGAATATACATCCTTAGAAATGATTACAGAATAATTGGCTTGCCTAATTGGCCATTCTTATACAAGTATCCTGGACCATTTATGTCCCTTGGAAACAACAGTACATTGGCAATCAAAAGATCAGGCATCGTCCTGGTCTGCCACTAATGCAATAATCAGTGAAAGTTTGCTGGGCAAAGACAAAATGAAAGTGATGAGGAATTCAAATATGAAAGAAACTGTTGCCTGCAAAGAACTCATAGTGAATTGACACCAAAAAAATTACTCTTTCCCCTAAAAAGTAAACTTAGAGTTGTCATTCAGAAAAACAGCCTTGACTCCACGACATATGGAAAACTTTGTATAAACTTTAGCTTTATTACTGTCCAGACACAATTCTTGTGAAACTCATTCAGATTGAACTGTAATTGCTGATTTTCATAATCTTTTTCCACGTGTCAATAGTTTTTAATTGAGCTCTTCTCCAAAAATGTGTTTATATCAAATTAAAAGAGCAAGTGGACTCTTTCTTAATGATTGACAAGGCAAGTTGAGCTGATAACCATCTCTCTCTCTCTCCCTTTCTCTCTCTCTCTCTCCACACACACGTGCACACACACACACACACACACACACACAAACACACACACTGAATACAACTGCCTTATAGCAGGTATTCGTGATCTTTTGGGTGGATTTCCCTCAAAAGCAGAGCCTAAAATGCAACTAGGGTTCAGGTAGATTGTGGTAAGAAATCTCAAGAAGCAGGAGTGGATAAAAGGTTTGCAGGGTTTATCAACCTCTGAAAATATGATAATTCTTCATTAGGGGGCTATACTATACATTTTGGGTTTTTACCAGAGTCTTTGGCCTCTACCCACTAGATGTCAATAGCTTCCACCTCCAAGTTGTAGCAACTACAAATGTCTCTTGATATTGCTACATATCCTCAGGGGCTACAGGAAGAGAACAAAATCACCTTTGCTTGAGAACCATTGGCATGTATGACAATCAGAAGAAGGAGAAGTCAACCCAAAGATACGTTGTTATGCTGGTAACTACTGAGAAAACTGAGGACTCTGTTTTGCTGGTGACTCTGTAAATGTATAAGACACAATTATGCTTTGTTCATCTGAGGAATGGAAGAAGGATGTGTTTATCTACAAGATACCATCTTAAATCTGCCATTTGTTAAGGCTCACCCCAAGGTGGGTTGACTCCTTGTACTCATTTGTGCATGTGTCAGAATAGTTTGACACCCTACAAGTCATCAGAGAGCTCTAGGTCCAAAAGAAAATGCAGTCGAGACCTTGTGCTTCTAGTTACACCTGTGTGAGATTGATTGCCACAGTCATGGTTGGAGGAGAAGATGGATAGAAGAGATGTGAAATGGAGTGACCCAAAGATTGCATTATCCTACTGTTCAATACTTCAGAATGTCCCCCTCTGTATGTCCTTAGAGATTAGTGAACATACGTGGGTGTATATATGCGATGGAGGACTTTTTCTCTGTGGAAAGCAAGAGTAACAATTACATGGTCCAAGGAGACATAGAAAGTATTCACAGGGTAAGAAGGTGCCAAAAATAGAGACACTGCATTAAAATTAATATTCACCCTCATTGATGACTTTGGATTTGCCCTTTAATTCATGCATTTAAAATGTATTTAAACTATAATAGCAGGTAAGAGAAACACACGGAAATTACATCAAATTCATCCAGAGTAGTAAAATGTGAGATGCATAAAAATAAGACAAAAAGTATGAAATCCAATTAAAATTTCACAGGAAATTTGCTGCGAGAACATATTTTGTTAAAAAGACTAATCACAATTTTTCAAATAAAATTTACACTTGCATTTGGATTTTCTTTCTTTTTTAAAGAAGACATTAGTTTATCAGGTGCATATTTAACTAAATATATATTTACACTGTTAAAAGATAAGAATATGTGCATATGTAGATATACACATGCTTAGAATTCCTTTCCACTTTTCATTTAGCTTATTAAAAATGAATACAAACAGATTCTGAGCTCCAGGACCCTCTAAGAGCTTATAGCCTGTAGCAGCTTTCAAGATAACAGCTTCTTCAACCAGAGGAGTTCTGACTTCTCGGTCAGGCTGTTTGAAGTTTCCTAGGCTTGGGGAGAGGGTGGTCTTTTCAGAAAAAGCCAATATTTCAAAGAGAAGACATACTTTTTTCCCCTCTTTAGTGCCAAGATTTGAAAATGCTCTGAAGAGGGAAAAAAATACCTTCCCTTTAAAATATAGTGTTTCTCTGAAAAGACTCATCCCTCTGCCAGGCCGACTCCAGACGTGATTGTTGCCAAGCCATGCAACAGCCACTCTAGTTGGGTTCTTCCATAGCAAACATTTAAGATCAATTGTATTGAAATGTTTAGGATGGTTATTTTTATTTATTTATTTTTTTAAAGAGAGAGGGACAGAGAGAGAGACAGACAGAGACAGAGAGAATCAATTTTTATTTAGTTTTTCACGTGGCTTTTGTTGCTTAGACATTTAGTTGTGTATGTGGTGCTGGAGTTTGAACTTGTACTCGCACATGCTGGGCAAGCACCGTAATCACTGAATCACTGCTCCAGCCCCAGGATGGTTATTTTTAAAACACATTCAATGTGTTGGAAGAGTACCTATTAGTTGATAGAAGTATATTATTTATTCTTAAGCATGCATAAATGACTCCTCTCTGAACTTGGTAATTCTTATTTATAAAGCAATGCAATTAAAATTCAGCAAATCTACATTACATTGTAATACAGTATTCTTCTTTTCAAATTCTCCCAGCAACTACTAAAGGTAATTATTCTCAAAGGGAAGGAAATCTGGTATCTGAAAACTTGCCTAGCCTTAGGCAAGTTACCAAACCTCTTGGAGTTGAATTTTCTCATCTGTCAGTTGAAGCCATCTCAGAATTTTTTTTGAAAATTAAATGATAAAATGACTATAAAGTATTGGACACAGAAAAAAGAATTAACCTATAACAATCCTTTTCTACATCATTTAGTGATGAATCATAGTCACTCTAATATTGTTATAGTTGAGAAGTATCCCCACCTCTAAAGGTGTTCCCACCAAAAGCTCAAGTGAGAAACAATGCAATAATTTTCAGGGCTGAAAAGATTAGATTAGGAGGGGTGTAATATAACGGATAGATTAATCCAATGATAGATTAACTGGGTAGTAACTGTATGGAGGAGAAAGTGACTGGAGGAATTAGGACACTGGGGGTGTAACTTTGGGATATGTACATCTTCCTGGTGCGCACAAATGTTTCTGTGCTTACTGGTTGCCATGGGCTGAGATGCTTCCCTCCATCACATCCTTCTTCTAGGATGTTCTGCCTCACTCTGGACCCAGAAGTTTGCCAACCATGGACTGAATCTCAGAAACTATGAGCCAAAATATTTTTACCTTCTCTAAGCTTTTGTCACATCTTTTGAACACAGAGATGAAAATGTTGATAAAAAGAGACCCCCAAGAAGTGGTGTTGTTGTTCTGACTAACTTGACCAAGTTGTTCAGAAGCTTTTGGGGACTTACGGGAGGAGTTATTAAGAGCTTAGAGATAAAAGCTGGAAAAGCTTCAGAATGTTGTGAGTAAATCTTAATGGGCAAATCTGGTGGGAGCTCAGAAGACCGGAATGCCAGTACAATTGTCGATGGTAAAGACAGGGCTCCTGAGTTGGGTTCGTTTCATATTCCTCATTTGTATAGGGAGGAGAATTTGGGAGTTAGAATTTATAAAGGCCAGTTTAGCTTTCAGGTTTTCAGAATTTATCAGTATAAAGTTTGGTATAAATCAATTGCCTAGATTCATACAAAAAAATAAAGAATTCTTGGTAAAGCCAATACAAGTGTAACCACAAGTATCACAGGATTGCTGCCAACAGCTGGAATAGGGTGGTGGCAGCAACAACTGAACTAGGGTAGCAGACTTCAAGCTGAGATACGATTGCTCATTTAGCTTAAAAATATCAGTGTGTGTGTGTGTGTGTGTGTGCCAGAAGTCTATCCTTTCTGAAAAACAAACACAGGTATTCCAATCAGGCTTTTTGGACAGGGACAAAACCATAATGGCATTTTCCATGCCTGGGTTCTGACCCATTGTCACCATTGATCTTTGAGTGCATATTTTTATTGACAACAAATTCTTTGAAATTATCATTATCAACATTTGGTGGAATTCAGATCATGATCTACTTTTTCTTGATTTAACAAAAATTTTCAAAAGTCAAGTATAACAAGTACAGTGAGCTTTTCAGAGAAAATAGGGATAGATCATTTAATATTATTTAAAACTAAAAGCAGTGATTTCTAGATGCTGAAGAAGCTTTGAGACTTAAGCACCTTGAGGCTAGTGAAAAAATATGACAGTGATTGTCCTGGCATCTTTCTGTATTCCATTGAATTTTATAGGATTAGAAACCCAAGGACATATTCAATAAAGCTTCTGTTATCTGTTTTATTATAGCCACCAGGATTCAGTCCCAGCCCAGCAGATCCAAGATCATTGGCATCCCTGAGCATGCAGGGGAGAGGCAAATCCTAGAGACAACAGTAAAAAACTTGGTGGTGCAGAAGTAAGGATTACTGGATGGATTTTCTCCACCCAGTATCCTAACTAGTGAGTAATACCTTCTGCCTCTTTAAGGTAGCTATTTATTTGCCCTGATATGGACAGAGAACATTTGCTTTGGCTTAAAAAAAAAAAAGAATGTGTGCTCTAATGGAAGAATCAAATTATATCAGAAAAGGAAGCACTTTAAGCTTTATTGCTGTAGATCACTCTGCCTCCAGCTGTGAAACTGATTGATGTTTAAAGCCCCTGAGGCACCAGCAGCTGTGATGGCTGATTCAAATAAGAAAAAAAAGTGTGCAAGTGTACATGTGGGTGTGAAAGGATGGGTGTGCAAGTGTGTGTAGGTGGAGTAAGGGATTATATGGGTAAAATCTATATTCATAAGTTTCTGCTAAAGATTTTTTCATAAAATTTTCTAAAATAAGTAAATAGATGTTTAATAGACACTTAGATATTTAGATAGAAAATTGAAAAGTGTGTGTGTGTGTGTATGTAAGTAGTAAGAAAAAGAATCTATGTGCTCAATTAGATGAATGTTTACTTGTATGCAACCAAATGAAGAGCATGTGAGTAATTAAAGGCTCCAAGAAACAGCATTAGTAGCAAGGTTCTTGGTCTTATTTAACATAAACTAACCTAGATTGGGATAGGGAAAGATTTAATAAATAGTAGCAAGGTATAATTAAACTAAACTGAACTGAATTGAATTTGGATTGAATTGAAAAAGATGCTTAGACCAGAAGTATCCTTTTTACTCTTGCATTCTTGATGCAAGGAGGGTTGGATGCAGAGATTTATTATAGGTAGAAGAACAAAATGCTGCTGGAAGGAACCCTACTCGAATCCAGTAATCCAAATATCTGTAAAACTTACACTTGTTTTCCCAGCTTTGCAGCTGGAAACAGAAAGGTTGCATGTGGAAGACCATTTTGCTTGTGGGACTTAAGTGGTGTCTAATTGAAACATTTTGCCTTGGTTTACATTCTCATAAAGCATGCCAAGACTTCCTGAATCTCTTAAGAAACCTACAGATTTCCTCTATGGATCTACTCTTTTGTGCTCACCCAAGAGACCAAATATATGATATAAAAAGTGTGCTATACTTTGTACTGAAGAAAATGGTGGGGGAAAAAAAGGTGAGTTTATTATTTGAATGTAATAAATCCTGGAATAGAACAATTTTGAAAGGGAAGTAAGTGATATAACTTAGTATCTACCAAGTAAACTTCTTTAAAACTAAGACTAAAGTCTAAAGACTAAATTATCTTTTTAAAAAATCTCTAACCAGATTAGTATCACCTAACATGAGCTGGTTATAGCTTTTAGGATGAATTTTTGTTTATAAGTGTATAATGGTGTTTTTAATTGAACCTCACTGTACTTTTTCACTGAGCACTTTTCCCAGCAAAACCCCCTCCTAATCCCATTATAAGCCTGCAGTTTTCCTTCCTGCTGTCTGCTGAAGGCTTTCTGCACATAGCCTTCGAAAATTTTCAGCTTACCTCTTTTTTTTAAAAAAAATAATTTCATTCTTGCATGGTGAGTTAAATAGTTTAAATTGATTTCTGAGACCTATCAGCTGGGAAATTAATTTAAAAATTTATTAAGAACATTTCAAAGGAATGCTTGTGCTTACTTTTTCTCACCACGACTTTCATATTATTTCAAGCTCTCCTCCCACAGCTTGTAAACAGAGGCCTCAAAAGACGGCTGGAAGAGAAATGAACTGTTTTTATCATAAAAATAATTGTAAAATTGTTTCTTTGTTGCATAGACAAATATTGCTATTACCTTCCTCGTGGCATAACTAAAATGGAGAAGAATACAACCATTATGCAAGATGTGCCTTTAATGATTTTATATCTTTCGTGAGATGATCTTTGTTCTTTCACTGAGTATATTACTATGGTTCTCTCACATTTTGGATGATAGTGCCTTGTTCTCTTTGTCCTACACTCCAATGGGAATATTCATTCTCCATTCTTCCTTTGGGTCAGGTTACTATGTGCCATGGCAGAAGTCCCCTGACTCCTGATCTATGGCAGGAAAGAAATCAGACTCACTAAGTCCCAACAGGAGTGCTACCTCCAGAGTAGCTATATAGTAGGGCCTAGGTCTGAGTGTATTGCTGCAAAAGTAGATATCAAGGCAGCTGGAGGGAGGGAGTAGGGGGGTTATCAACCCAGTGGGGAACTTTTGACTTCCATGAGAAGCCCAACTAACATGAGGGTAGAGCAGAGGAAACATGGGATCTGGGGGAACCCAAAGCGGGGGAATCTTGAACTGGCATCTGCCTTGGCTTGCTCATCATTATGCATGTGATCATGATTATGTGGCCACAATCCCTTCCTATATGTATGACTATGTTGAATGAATGAAAAAAAAAAAGAAGTAGTTACTTTCCTTGAGGATGCATATGCTTAAAAGATGCATTATTTAAAATATGATCTTATGTTACTTAGAGGCTTTGGGGGGCTGCTATGGTCTGAACGTGGATCCCTCAAAATTTGTACATTGAAATGTAATCTTCAATATGAAGATATTAGGAAGTGGGGTCTTTGGGAGTTGATTAAGTCAAATGGGCTTAATACCTTATAGTAGTGACCCCAAGAGATCTCTTGCCTCTTCCCTATGTAAGCAATAAAACGATGACATCTATTAGGAAGTGAGCCTTCATAAGACACAGAATCTGGACTTATTAGCCTCTAAAACTATGAAAAATAAGTGCTATTGTTTACAAGTCACCTGGTTTATGGTATTTTTGTTAAAGTGCCCAAATGATCTAAGACAAGGCCTTCCTCTACATCAAGACTGCTCATTGTCCTTGGAGACACTGCCACCTATCATTCTGTACTTTTAAAACTATCCTCTTTCAAATAATTCTTCAAAAGTAAATGTAATTAAATAAGCAGATATTTAGTGACCCAGGGTAACGTACAGGAAATGTGGCAACACTGAGAAAATAAGTGACACAAATGCCCTCATTGTATAATGTAGAACTTCAACCCACTTTCTGCTTTTATCTGTCATTATATTGTTTTCATATACATTATGCCATCAGGATACTTGATTACCAATTACATGGAAGACTCTGCTAGCAAGTGGATGGGTATTGAAGGACATGACATCAGTGTATGTAAGCCAAGCATCTTCCTCTAGGACCATAGTGTTTGTATCATTGCAGGACAGACAAATATTGAATACCTAACTATAAAGGGAACTATTTAATTCTAGTTATTGTTTTAAATTTTATATTAAACATTGCATTATATTTATTTTTATGCTTATATTTTAAAGGTTATCTCGTACATGAAATTTATGATTTCTGTTAATGTTTAATAACATTCAACTAAATGAATGATGTATTTTCCTTTTTTACATTTTTTATTGGTGCTTTAAAGTTAATTATAATTCCTTTTAATGCTTTCAGGAAAGGTGGGGGAGCTGTTCTTGCTTTGTTTCTGTGGACATAGAAGATTTCTCTATGGAAATGACACTAAACTAGGGTGTTAGAGATGAGTAGGACTTGGTAGTTGAAGGGCCATCATAGTAACACTTCCGGCAGAAGGAGATCACTTACTAAGACCACATAGAAGACAAGAAGGGTCATGGAGAAAGTAAAGAAGGTCAGTATGGCTGAAGACCCAGGAGTAGAGGAAGTAAAAGCAACTAGTCCTCACGATAACCCTTTTAGGAATGTAAACAGCTATATTCTATGATATTTTCACAGATGCAGGTGGCAAATTTGACCAGATTTAACCAAAGTTTTTGCTCCTTCCTTTCCCTAATTCTTCTCTTCCTCATGTACATGCTGTTTGAGTTGCAGCTACGCATCAGGTAGATTTCCTGTGTTTTAAGCAACAAAAATGTTCACTAAAAATGAAAAGAGGTGTGAGAGTGGCGGTTTGGTTAACAGAAAGAGATTGTGTCACCAAAAGAACTGTAATGAAGTAGAAATCAAATAATCAAGACTTCAGTAGAGGAAATATTGAGAGCAATTCCAAGGAATTCAGTAGAAAGAATTCATGGATGGAGATTCATGGAGAATCCCTTTAGGCCATTCCATCTAACAATCCAGTATCAACCTTAGGTCCTAAGAGACAAATGTCTGATTGGCTTAGCTTGGGGGTTTAAAAGAGAAGATGGTCCTGGGATTATTCAGCTCAAAAAAAATTTACATGAAGGGAGGAAAGAGGCCGTTCACTAAGGCAGTGGTGCTGGGTTCACTGATCACCTGAGGCAGGTTGCTCCTGCCTTCTATTCTTCCGTTTTGCTTGCAGCTAAACAGTCATTAGCGTTAATCAGTTGCTGTTTTTCAAAATGGCCATAAGTAGAAATGTGCAGGTCTAAAACTACGTGACTCTTTTATGTCAGTTCAAAGGCTTTGTGTCTCCTATTTCAGGCCAGAAAATAGTGAAACTCCCAAGAACCTCACTTTCCAAATTTCCAGAGAATATTTATGCTGAGAGACTTTATTCTTGGTAAATGATGCTTGAATTATTACTATTCAACCAGATAAACAAGAGTTCCTTGTTTTTAATAATTTTAGCTAATTATTATTTTATTTTCTAATGAGTCATTCACTTTTATTCACAATTTATTTTTAAAATAGTGGATAAAAAAGTATAACCTACATGGTTGTGAGAATAACTAAAATCTTAGAAAAGGAGCTTTGATATCAGAAAAGCTTGCAGTCTTAAATTTTTAACATACCTTTCCTTAAATTTTAGGAATATGATGGGTTTGTCTGAAAATTTTAAGATGACTGGTAAAATACATATAAGAAAATAAAATTCATCCAAAATATGTTAAATGCTATTAATTTGGATATATTCCTTCAAATCTTTTCTTTTAAATATTTTTGTGTATTTTTAAAAAGTGGGATAATATTGTACATAGCTTTTTTTCATTTTTTTTTTCATTTAGCATTAGACAATGACCATTTCTCCGGGTCATTTATGTTCAACAACAGGTTCTTTCAAATGGCCACTTATAATTCTATATTACGCATAAACCACAATTTATTTAACCATGGCTGAACTGAAAACATTTAGTAAGGTTATAAATTTTATTATGATAAATATTGCTGCAATGAACGTTTCTAATATGTGTATGTTTGATTATTTTTGGTAGGATATATTCTTGGGTATTTAATTACTACATCCAGTTATAAAAAATATTTTAACCAGAAAATTTGACCAATTTACTCTCCCAACAGCAATAAATTATGAAGTTTTGTAAACAGCTTACTAAGCCTCACAAAGTTGATCAGGGAGAACTTGACAAAGTTGAAATATATAAGAAAGAAATAAAAAATCCCCTATAATCTCATTGGTCAGTGGTAACTGTGATTAACAATCTAGTTCTAATCATCCCCAATATTTTTTTCTACATATCTATGTAATAAACATGCTGCAGGTGTGTATAGTATGTGCATGATTCTGCAAAAAAAAGGAGCCTTTCTCTATCTAGAGTGCTCTTTCTGGTTTTACTTACTTTTTTCCATTTAAAAATAATCTTTAAGAAAATTTTCAGAAGAGTTGAAAATATTCCATCGTATGGATTTTGTGTGTTAAATGTTTAGGCTGGTTACTCCTGATTGGTATTATACACAGTGCTCTGATGAGTACTTACATATAAATCTCAGCATATAGTTCTGATGAAATCTTTGGCATTAATTTCTAGAAGTAGAATGTTTGAGCAAGAAGCCTAAGTATCACAGAGAATTTTTTAAACAAGTTGCCAAATTATCTTTCAGAGAAGTTTCGGCAATTTACAATTCCACAAGCAGTGCATCAGAGCATCCATTTCTTTTTACTTTTGTTAGTATTGAGTGTTATTAATATTTTCTCACTTTGGTTGTTGAATATTCAAATATAGTAGTTTATGTTTTTAAATTTACATGTCTTTGATAACTAGAGATTTTGACTTTTTATATTAATTGCCCATTTGCATTTTTCTTTTGTGATTTTTCTGGTTTAGCATTTTTGCAATTTTTTAGGTTAAGTGGCTTATTTTTTTCTTATTGCTTTATAAGACCTGTATAATAAAAACAATAGCACTTTCTCCCAGTTAGAAGGAAAGCAGTAAGTATCAAAGAGTGATGCTAGGACTAGCAGCAGCAATGCTTGAGAACTTTGGTAAACATGGGAATTTTCAGGTCCCACCCTACCCCTCCCCTACTGCAGGGTGTATCCTAACAAGCCTTGCAGGTTTGCTAATGCAAGCTGAAGTTTCAGGACCATCAAGTTAGAGAATCATCATCACTTCCCCACACAAGTAGTAATCACTCTTTTCCTGAAAATGTCTAAAATACCTGGTTTGGGGGGCTGAAGCAGTGGCTCAGCACTGGGGTGCTTGCCTGGCATGTGGGAGGACCTGGGTTTGAACCCCAACAACACATATACAGCTTTATCAGAAAAACTAAAACCAGATGAATAAAATACCTGGTTTGCATGGAGTGAACTACAAGATTGCTGATATGTGGCTGCATTTGAATTACAGAAATAGCAACTTCATGTGGTCCAACTCCTTAAATCTCTAATGGTATTTTTATTTTTATTTTGAGACAAAGTATCACTGTTTCTCAGTCTGGTCTTGAACTGGGCTCTATCAATCCTCCCATCTTGGCCTCCCAAATAACTGGGAGTACAGTTGTCCACCTCTACTTCCAGCTCTAACAGCATTTTTACCAAAAATTATTTCCAAAACATTTAAAAATCAGTACTAGCTTGGGAACTTATCAGTCAGTATAATTTGAAGATCCTCTGCAGTATGGGTTTTTAACAGTTCAGTTGTCTGAATAAGAGTTGAGAAAACAAAAGTCCTAGAGGAGTTGAGTGACTAGGATTGCAGGAAGGATGCTTGTGAAATGTACGATAGTTTGGCTACTTGAATAGCTGATTGCCAGTGGAACATAGTTTTGTCTTTGGGAAAACACAGAGGATACCACCAGCAACTAGCACACATGTGAATTCAAGGGCTTCACCTACGCATGTGTGGCTGAGCCAGTCATCTGCTCTATTCTGCAGCGGTGTTCTTAGGATAATTGTAAGCTCTGTGAGGTTACAAATTGTGCCTCTCCATCTTTCTACAGCTTATAGTGTGACATTTTATTACTTCACATAACAAGTTCTCAATAAATACTTGTTGAATGAATATTGATTTTCCAATATGCCTCATTTTGAGGAAGGAATGTAAAGATTTTGAGACTAAACTGCTTAAATATAAAACACATAACAAGGGGTTAAGTCCTTGAGGACTTTACTTTGTAACTAGCATGATTTGCTTATTTTTCTGGACCTATATACATAGGAGAACTTTCTACGTATATATTCACTTCTGCTGGGAAGTGAACTTAGAAGGAGTTATTTGTGTTTATTTCATTAAGAGAGTAGTTTTCCCCAAGAACCTCCCTTTACCCTCAGCACCTCTGTGGGCTTCTCTCAAAAGTGGATGAAATCTGGACACTGTTTGGCTTTGTGTTCATGTCCTTCTAATACTTGGCCAGGCACACCTGTATGTTCTGATTGCCAGTGGAACATAGTTTTGTCTTTGGGAAAATACAGAGGATACCACCAGCAACTAGCACATATGTGAATTCAAGGGTTGTTTTTTTTTTTCTGTTTCTTTTTTTTAACAAAGTATGCTTTATAATATACTTAAATACATTTAAAAAATCTTGCCAGGTGCAGTGGCCCACACCTGTAATCCCAGCAGCTCTGGAGGCTGTGGAAGGATAGCAAGTTCAAAGTCAAACTTCGTAACTTAGCGAGGCCCTAAGCAATGTAGCAAGATCCTGTCTCAAATGAAAAACAAAAGTGGGGATGTGACTCAGTGGTTAGGTGTCCCTGAGTTCAATCCCTGCTACACACACACACACACACACACACACAGAGTTTTGTGTATGATAGTCCATAATGAATTTGCTTGAAAGATGTAATGAGAGAAAAAAAGAACTTCATAAATGTTTTTAAGTCCTCCAGGTCTGTTTTTCCAAATCCAGCAAGCAAGTTACTGCACAATATATCATGTTGTTATGACAACTGATGATCTAGAACACGTAAAACCTGTGAGGATGAAGTACACCATTCAGCATAATGCACTTTATTCTGTTAAAAACGAAAGTTATTTTTTCCTTTGCAAATGAGACAATATGATGGGGAAATTAAATTAAATGGTGATGTTATTCCCTGAGGGCAAAACAATTCCATTCAATAAATTAATTTTACATCAGTAACTCTTTCTTTTCTTGAAACTGACAGTAATAACCTGACAGCTTAAAGCTCTAATAAACTTCAAGATCAGTGTGACTTCTCTACTTGTACAAAAGGGAAGTCAGGAGTATCACAGGTATGATAATCATTCCCTGTTCATCACAAAGAGGAGAAAATCCTCCAAATTCAATTTAACTAACTGCATTTACGTGATGAAACAGGGCGCTTAAAATAGTTTTTGACAGCGAGTGGTTTGAGCATCCTAACATTCCCATTCTTTGGGAAGGTCTCTAAACCTCCTGACATTTTACATTAAGCTATTCTAAATAAATGACACTTGAAACCCAGAAACCCATCAGAAAAAGAATGCTATCATCCTAATGAACAAATAATAATAAAAAATTGAGACAAGATGAAGGGGCAGACCCCTGTGATGGGGCCTCAGGCTTAAACAAAACCAGCAAATTTCAACCTCTTCATTCAGGGATGTGTTAGGGCCCCTAAATTCTGAGCAAATCGAGCTTATCTAGAAGCTACTATTTATAATGAATACTGGCAAGGGGGAACTCCAGGCTTTGTGTCTTCATTTCCCAATCTCCACCTCTGCTATCCTCAAATGAGCCAACTAGAACAAATATTAACCCCCAGGCATAGAAGAAGTCATCTCTTTTACAATTCTTCTCATAAAAACTTTATGTTTCTCTGAAAGTATTTTACAGCCATGACAGAAAATATTATCATTGATTCCGGTAGACTCACATTGGCCGAAGCCTGGGAATTCAGCCAGAACTGAAGAGCAAGTCCCCTTTGCATCCTCTCCAGGGTATGACTTCATCCCTAATACTTTTGTACCTGCACACCAACCCCTGGGTAACAAACCGGATGTATTGTGCCAAATATCACTGCACTTATCATTTTTCATTTTCCGATGATACTGATAAATGATTTGTGAATGTAAAAAAAACATTAAATGGAGTAAAAAAAGTGTTGCTCAGTTTCTTTGCTGCATTGAGTGGTTCCAATTAGAGGCTGAAGGAGTCCTGCTGCTTTTTCATCATTCAAGTTTATGACACAGCACATATCCCAGAGGTCCCAGGGTCCTGAAGACTCAAAGAGAGATGTCACCTGTACATCCAAATAGATTACAAAGAACTGCTAATCTGAAAAAAAAATGGGTCTTTTCAAAACAGGAGGCATGTGCTACCTGTTTTGTAGAAAGTGTAATTTAATTGCGAAGGCCCTGCAACTATTCACAAATCATGTTGAACAGTGAGCAATTAATTCCAAATCTTAGCTCCACAGCCTTTACTACAGATAGAGAGTTATATTATTTTTAACTGTTTAAGACAGTTAGCTGCACACATTTTTCAGCTCAAACTAACAGACTGCTGAAGCTTTTGTCATTTTTGCCATCAATCAGTCTAACACAGAAAGCCATGTATTTGATGGAGTATTGAGGTATAACGTAAAAAGAGGGGAACATTTCTGCTCCAAAGAATCTCAATCCCTCCTGCTAAACAGAAGAGATTTAGGTGCCAGCGCTTCTGTGAATGGTTATGCAGGAAAGGGAGGAGACATTGGTTTGGGTTTCATTAGTGAAATCTCCAGTGCCACCAGATATCAAATAAAATATTCTCAACCTTGAATTCTCTTTGGGAGCTCTAGGTTATTGTGTTGCCTAAAAGTGTAAAGCCAGAGTGAACCCTATACTTTCTGTGGGACTCAAATGACCAATACCTACTACAGTCTTGCACTCAAAATGGATTAGTTCTTATCTCTAACTTGGTGGATAACAAGATGCAAACAGGACTGAAAAGGTCACACAGGTGATTTCAATTGGCACCTTAAGGCCATTTTCATCCTGCATAACTGCTCTCAGAGGGCTTGTTTAACGGCCCTATTATAGGTATGATTCTGTAACAATATGATTGGCTTAATAACAATACCTCTACTGCCAGTTTTACATTTCATTTAATGTCAACACTAAGAAATAACCAATGACCACAGTTACTTAGAATGAATGATAAAGAAAATGCTTTTTTTTTAACTGAAAAAATAAAAATAACTTCACCAAAATCCTCCAAAAGCCTTCTGTGGATTCCTAGTTATGTAGAAGTCCAGTTCAACTACATGTTCATATCAATTTCTTTAAAGTACAAGGCCAGTTATATGTCATTCATTCATTTATTCACTAGTCAATGAATTCTTATCGGATATTTAATATGTGCCCAACGTGACAAAGAAGAGAATAAATTAAGCAAAATACCCTTCTTTTCGGAAGCTTATAGTCACAGAGATTGGCAAGGTTTTTCTGCAAAGGGCTAGACCGTACATATTTTTCACTTCAGTTGTTATGTGAAGGTGGACATACACAATACATAAACAAATGGGTGAAGCTGTGTACCAACAAAACCTTACTATAAATACAAACGGGGAGCTGTATTTGGTCTGCAGCTATAGTAAGGTGAAACGTAGCATCTAGTGGAGGATCTAGACAAAAAGGAACATGAATATGTGAAATATTTAAATATTTATTATGAAAATAAATAAAAGGAGGAAATGCTGATAGAATATGTGTGTGCAGGCACGCATGTGTACGCCTGTTGGTAGAGAAGTTGCAAGAATGTGGCAAAGATGTTGTTGCTTGAATGAACACCAAAAGAAGGTGCTTTAATCCTGCTAAAATTTGAAGTAATAAAATTCCAGTCAGAAGGAATGACAGTTTCAAAGGCACTGAGGATTTCTATATGGGGTCTTCAAGGCCAAGATGTCCAGTGATCAAGGGAGACAGGGAGCAGTTGCAGAAATCATAGGAAATGAAGAGAGGGGCAAAGAATTTGGGCTGCAGGCCCTTACAAATAATTGCAAGCACATTGATTTTTTATCTGAGATGGAAAACCAAATGAGGGATTTGAGTAGAGGAAAGGAATAATCTTCTTGACTGACATACTGGTGATTGTAGGGGATCAGGGTTGAAACTGGGAAACTGGGTACAAGAGTGGTCATCCAGGCAGGAGTCAATGGCCACCTGAACCCAGGGAGGATCAGTGAAGGTGCTGACATGTGATGAGTAATTGTGGTTATGGTTTTAAAATAGAGCCAGGATATCTGGAGCATTTGTGGTATTTAAGAGAAAGAAAGGAATAAAAAAGACTCCAAGGTTTTAACTTGTTCAATTGGAGGAATGAAATTGCCATTTACCAAAATAAGAACACCTGCAGGAATAGCAAAGTCTATCAGGACCATAATTTTGGAGATAATAAGTTTGACATTTCTTTTTTTATTTTTGGACATTGAAATGGAGATGTAATAAGGCCATTGTATACTGTATATGTGTGTGGAGTTGAAGGGAAAATTCTAAGCTGGAATTCTAAATTAGCAAACTGTCAGCATATGGATAATATTTAAAATCCTGAGATCAGATGAAATCACTAACAAAATGAAAGTAGGTAGGAAATAAATAGATGAGGACTGAGCCAAAGTTGAGAAATTGGGGAGATTAGGAATAATTAGCAAAGGAATCCAAGTCACTTTACATGTAGGCTCTTTGAATATGGTTTTACATGTTGTAAAACTATATGTTACAGCAAAATATAATGGCAAATATTTTTTCATAAGTTAAAATGAAATATTTTTTCTTCATTGAAATTTTTATATACATATCATCTAGAACTGAAAGTACAAAATACAGACAATCCTAGAGAGAAATTTGTAATTATTTCTCTCTGAGGGCAGAAACCAGGCTTTTTCTATGTTTACACCCATGGCTGGTGCATACTAAACTTTTGTATATATTTCTGCAGCATGATTGATTTAAAGTTTGACCAAACCATACTAATCTGAGGATTGCTATTTGAGAGACTACAGCTAGGACTTCAACTTTTCCGTTTCATACTTAGGGTTGCTCATCCTTTCCTCTTAAGTCTTTGCAAATGTCATTTCCACACTGCCTGCTTAATACTACAGCTACTTGTTGAAAAACAAGTCAAACCATTGTAGATTCCCTCAGTGATCTTAGTCATCAGTCAAACTGCTGAAAGAATGTAAAATTGGAGAAAGCGGCAGTGGCTTGGAGGCAAATAACACAAGCTGTTCTTGGTCCTGCAGCCTCCTCATGGGGTATTCTTGGTAAAGCAGTCTCTCTGGGTGCAGTTTTCTCATCCATAAACTACATTTACTAACATTCTTTCAAAACATTTTTTGATTTTTTTTCTTATTTTATTGATAAATTGCTCTGGATTGGGTTAAATTTTCCAAATGTTGTTTGTTAATATTTGGTAATAATGTAAGCTACATAATTTTTTAAATATGTTGTAAATCCAGCATTTTTCCAAAATATTTCACATACTCACACTTTCACATATGTATACATGTACTTCTGTATTTCACCTTCAATTCCAGGGGGCATGTGTTCTCCATTCGAACAGATGCAAGATCTTTTAGTCAGAATTTTCTTTTTCAGAAACTATACAATACCAACAAAATGAAGCAAGGAAACTTTTCAAATAAAAGGGAAGTGGATGGAAATGATGGTCACTTAATAAGAGCTATATTGACCACTTCCATCTTCCTTTTTTCTCCATGCTCTTTTTGTGTGCTGCCAGATTGTCTCCTAGCTGGAGGTGACAGACAGCCCCAGTCCAGATTGCATCTACAGACAACCCATCTGGGAATTGTCTGTGTGAGTTTTAAAGATGTTCCCTGTGGCAAAAACCACTTTATAAATCCCTTTTCAAACTTTAGGTTCTGCTTAATGTGTCTTAACAGTTACGGTTTGGTGTGTGATCGGGGTGGACTTCTGCACACAATGCCTGACTCTTCCTTTAACTACGTTCCACGTACTTGGTGGTGTAAACAGGTTAGGACTGACTACCCTTTACTGAGACTTTGTGTTGGCCATTGTTACTTTCATATTCCTTCTGTGAAGACGCTCTTATTTTTGAGATTCTGTACTTAAGTATACACAAGACAAAAGAAGCTTGGGAAGAAATATTGGTTTTATTCACTTTAATCACTTAATTTCTCCCATTTTTATTCTTATGAGTAAAATCCTTTTTTGAAATATTTTGTGAAACATTGAACATATATACTACATTATTATACTATATCACACTACATATAGCATATATATACTGCATTTTAAAATTATGATAGGCAAGAAATGTTTATAGACTTGATTCTATATGTTGAATCAGAATGAAAAGATAAGTTTATCTTGTTCCAATGGAATGAAAAAGAATCACTGACTTGAACACTTGGGGTGATAGCAAGAAGCTCCTGAGATCCAAGAGGTTGGCTGGGATTGGAAGATGGAAAGACGTCCCATGCTCTTGATTAGGCAGAATTAATATAATAAAAATGGCCATTCTGCCAAAAGCTTTATATAGATTTAATGCTATCCCTATAAAGATACCTCCAGCACTTTGGGTCTAAGGCAAGGCAGCATGTGGGGGCAGGGTGAGGGCCCAGGACAGGATAGCTGCTCAGTTCTTGGCAGAGGTCAGGAAGATCACAGAGAAAGAAAGGGCCCCTTCCCCTGCAAGAATAACCCTTCCAGGTCACAGCCCCAGGGACTCACCTCTTACAGCCATATCCTTCCTACCTACAGTTACCATCCAATCAGTCTATGCACACTAGGATGGACTGATTCGGTCACAGCTCTCATAAACTAATCACTTCATTTCTGAATATTCCTACATTAACAGAAGCTTTGAGAAACACTTCAGATCCATATCATAATAGACACTTAATTGCTTCTACGAAAGTTCCTTCACCTTTTTGTAGGAATGACATCTGTTCAGATTCACAAGTCCTACCCATAAAACACAGAAAAGAGAAAAGAGCTATATATAGCCTGTACAATAGAGGGATGGAATTGGGGAGCACCTTAGAAATCTGCTTACCATAAATGACAAGCATGGCTATAGGCTGGTCTCAAATAATAATTATTTTGTAAATTATTGTACGAGCTCTACCTCACTCCCATTCCCTTTCAAGGTTTAAAGAATTATAGATGGTGCAGTCTGAGTATATAATGTGGCTTTTCTGAAGGAGGTTGTGTTGAGTCTGGAGTCTCTGAAATTCTGAGGCATGCAGAGAGTTGGTGGATGCTGTTGTGCTGAGCTCTGCCAGTGGATGTGACACAGTACTGGCATGGGCTCAGTTCAACACTAATGTGTTGCTCCACTCCTATCATTCTGTTGGAGGGATCCTTCACCTTCCCCACACAGATCCTCCTTGCTAACACAACGCATGTGGTGAGATAACTGCTGCGAAACCCTTTGTGCAACCTCCTCTGTTCCTCAGCCAACATGCTCCCAAGTGTGAAGAAGTGGGAGCTGAGTGTGGGAGGCTTTGCTTGGGGATTTCTATAGGGTCTGAGGAATAAAAAAAAAAGATGGACTGGATTAGCAGGCAAATATTCTACTCTCATGTTTCATAATTTTATCATTTAAAAGAGAACAGCATTCTCTGGGTCAAATTACAACAACGTAGTGAACATTCTAGCAAGACTATTCCATCATAAACCTTGAGTTAGGAAATACAGTCCACCAACAGAGATGGATAAGTCAGGTAGTTCCACTGATATTAAAGACAGCAACAGAATCTGCACACCAGACTGGTGATTTTCCTTAAGTCTACACAGATGCCAAAATACTCCGTGTAGGTGTTGAGGCTAATTGTTTTCTTGGTTTATATGCCCAATTTGACCAAGGGAGAGATTCGGAGAGTCATTGATTTGCAAAGAAACTTCATTGTCAGGAATCAAATGCTAGAAAGATACCTAAGACTCTCAAGGGGACTTTCTCTCCTCAGTCCAGAAGAGCTAATGTGACTTTAATAAATCTACTGGGTATACTTGGGCAGGGCAGAAGCAGCAAAAGAGCCCATAAAGATCCATGTAGACAAAGCAACTCAGAATGAAGCCATTAGTTTTATAACCACGGTCTTGATATTTAGAGGGAACTTTAGTGCCAATTGACCTATATTTTGAGGTTAGTGACAAAAAGACAGATTGAGAAGGCTTGACTCAGGATGCAGCTAAACTGAAGAGCACACATGAAGACCCACAGTCACTAGCAACTTGGCAAACCATCATAATACTGAGTACCAGGATGCACATTGTTACTACTCAGAAAATTATCCCGAGTTTCTGTAAGGTGCTGAGATTTTGTGGAACAGTTGGGAATGAATCAATAAAATTAAGGGACTGCCCCCAAAGTTATCCATAACTTGGAAGCCACAGATATAAATCCTTCAGGGCCTTGTCCCATCCTTAAAGGAATGTGGGTAAAGTGTTATGTTAAAATGTCTGAGTACCAATTAACCAATGAAAGCTTCCTGAAGAAATTTGGGAGGAAGTTGCCAATAAGGTGATCGTTTAATCTAATTATGTCCAAGAAGATATGTCTAGATATGTCCCAAGGAGATGCTAGTTGGGCGATGATGGAACACTTGACAGAACATCATTTTATTTAACATGAGAAAGGTCCTCCACTTTGGAAGGACTTAAGTATTTCCAACTGGCAAAGAATGTGGCAAGACTGTTATCCATATTCCATTACCTGACTCTTTCCTCTCTGAACCTACAGCAGGGAGGGAATCTTTTAGCTGGATAATACTAGAAAGTTGCCAGCAGTGATCACTTCTAAATGGCTGTTGCTTAGTTGCTCCAGATTATGGGGAAAATCATGTTGGAGCAGCCATAGCATTGGACTGTGCCAAATCTAACCATAAAGTGGAAAAGAACTTAAACCTGAGAAACAAGGCATGATTGACTGCAGCTCTGGAGGTGGAGGCGGGATAAAACAGATCCCAAACAGTGGATGGAGAGTTAGAAAAAGAAGGAATAAAAAAGAAAAGTGACACCACCTGTACTAGTTCTAGGGCAGGTGTTTGAAAAAAATAAAAATCATCAGTGACAGCAAAAAGAAGCAACTTTTGTCATCCTCCCATTTCAAACCATAAGTTAGATAAGGTTCTTTGCAGTACTAATACCCATGTCCTTCAGATGTTGCAGGGTCACTTGCAGAGCTAGCTGGTATTTAAACCTAAGCTTTGATTCTTAGCAGCAATTTATTTTTTTTTTCACTCTTAGTACTGGAGATTGAACCCGGGGCCTAGCACTTACTAGACAAGCACTCCACCACTAAACTATACCCCCAGCCTTTTTGTTTTATTTTCAGACAGTCTTTTTAGTTGCCCAGGCTGTCCTTGAACTTGCAATCCTCCTGCCTCACCCTCCTAAGTAGCAGGGATTGTATGCATGTGCCACTGCACTTGACTGCATTTCATCTTTTTTGAGTAGAAGTGTTGTGTTTCAAACGAAGTAAAAAGTGACATCAGTTGCCTGACTATACAATAAGGATGAGGAAGATGATCTCCATTCAATACATGGATTCACTGTAGTGCAGTTGGCAATGACTGTCATCATCATAAAGATTTGAACAGCAGCGGGGGACACTTACACTGGAAAGCATGTGCGTTTTGAAATAAAGTATATACCTACAAATCAAATGTTCATAGATTAAATGGTGTTTGAAATAGTCTGGGACACTTTTCAATGCAGTGAAACTTTTGTAAAGCATTCAGTTTCCTTCGCCATTTTGAAACTACACCTGGTTGGATGCTCTCCTAATGTTGATAGCCTTCTCTAAGGAAGCAACTACAGGGAAGCTTGGGCAAAATTCCTATGATGTAAATATGATTCTTCTTCTTTACCCACATGACACTGGGTCTGGGAGAAAGATACCCCAAATTATATCAATTATGATGGTACTACAAAATAGCACCTCAAATTTTGTCTTATTAATTTTCTCTTCAAGCCATCAGATTATTTCTCTCCTTAAAATAAAGAAAATCCAGGGCTGGAACGGTTACAGCACTTGCCTGGCATGCATGAGTATGCAAGTTCAAGCCCCAGCATCACATGCACAAGAAGTGTCGGAGCAATGAAAGTCACATGAAAAACGAAATAAAAATTGGTTCTCTCTCTCTCTCTCTCTCATTGTCCCCTCTTTCTTTAAAAAAATTAAAGAAATTCCAGTAATGGAATGCAAATAAAAAGACAAAATATAGAAGTATAGCATTGTCATCAAAATCAATTGAGAAGTCTCTGAATAAATAGCATTCCATTCATTTATTTTAATTGTAGTATTCCACTTTGCTGATTTAGAATTAAATGAGGGCAGGCAGAGTACTATTAGATATATCTTAAAATTATTAATTTCCTAATGTAAACAATCCTAAACAGAGCTTTTCTCAAAGGATTATTTTGTATAAATGTATGTTATTAGTTCATGTATTATATATTCACTGATAATTTGTAGCTACAATATTTCTGCTTTCTGTGGGAGGCTAGAACATTTTCAACCCTGTGATTTATAGTAAGCATATCACCTACCACTTCATAGGTAGTTCCTATCAATTTATTCTGTGTGTATGTGTGTGTGTGTGTGCACGTGCATGCATGATTAATTGAAAGTGAAGGATAACACTTAAAAGGTTCTATGTTGATCAATTCTGATGCATAAACTTAGGAATGCCAAACTTCCTTGGTAAAATAATATTCTCCATTTGTGTATTACTTTACAGTTTTCAAAATACAGTCATAGTTATTACACATATATAATACATGCATATATATGTGGCTATGGATAGAATTCATGTGCTCTACCACTTAGGTACACCCCTAGTTCCCAGATATATTATTAAAATGTGTTTAAGTTATTTTGTAATCTTCCTCATATGAAATCATATTTTTTAGTTAAATGTTGAATTTTAAATATTGAAAATAATGGGATTATTCAACATATATAAGAAATGAGACAAGAAATATTGAACAGACAGTAAAGTGTGTGAGCTCTTTGTACTAGCTTTTGTGTACTGTCCTGCAATCTTTTTTAGAGTCTGAATGTCTCTGTTTCTAAAATTCCATTGTTAAAGTCTATTAACATCAATGATGTTACTGTCAAAATCTATTAAAACTAATGATTTTGTAGGTCAATTGATCAGTTTTATAAAAATATGACAGGGAAGGTAAGGGGAAAATGTGTCAGTGTGTGCTTTTTGGCATTGTCTGCAGGCTAAGACTCCGTAAATAGAATTTCAAGCCTGGAATAGTATATGACAGTCTATGGTGTGTGTAAGAGAGTGTGCGTGAGAAAGAGGAAGGGAGAGTGTGGATGCATGTGTGTATATGCATGCACACACGTGCATGCAAGTGTATGCGGCCATTTACACTTGCCTAGGTGGAGGAAATACTTGTTGGCAGTATGAAGGGCTAATTATTTTATGGATAGCATGATGTCAATAAAACCTCCAAGGTATTTTAGAATTGTGAAAGTATATATAAGACTTAGTTCTTGACTCTGAAAAGCTTAATTTCATCAGGGGTACCAAATATATATATATATAGATAGATGAAACAGAGAGCAAAACCTAATGCATAAAGTTCTAAATCGACTGTCTGTAATATGGAGTGTGTAGTGTAGAGAGGGAGATGCTGTACTAAAAATGATAAACAAGCATTCCCAAAAGAGAAAAATTAATGTGGGTTAGAAACAGGAAAAAGGTACTGGAGAGAAAGTGTTTAAACGAGTTTAGCAAAGCTTTGGAAGGTGGGGCAGCGTGTGTGCACGCATGCCTGCATTTGTGCTTGTGTGTTTAGGGTACGGCAATCGCAGGAGAATGAACATTCTCCACTAGAAAGAACAGAGTGCTCAAAGCACAAGCCAGTCATTCATTTAATAAAGTAGAGTACTGAAAACCCGCCAGCTCCGTGCCAGGAGCTGAGGATACAAAACACACATATCCCTTTTTTGTCATCACTTATTTACAAAAAGGATAAGTATATTTATGTTTCAAAGCATAGTTTTTTTTTAGATCCTAAGGTAACCACTCTCAAATCCCAGTGGGTTTACAGAGCTTGTCAGAAACCCTGCCAAGCTTCCTTTCCTTAAAAACAACAAAGAAACAGACCTACAACCCCCTCCAAGCTTCAACTCTGACACATTTTTAGAACTATTTATTTTATTTTTTCTTAAATATTAAATTAATTGTTTCCCTAGGTCTTAGTAGGTCCAGTAGTTACTATGCTTCCAGAAATGAAAGACTAGGAAGCCTCATGGTTAGAAACCTGTTGTATGGCGTTAGATATTAACTTAGCTACTTGGCAAGCCTTTCCATGCTTTCCAATTGAGTTGAGGTTCCTCCTACTCTTGACTTCCTACCCTGCTCCCCATGATCCCTGGGAACCCGTACTTCCAAGGCATCTCCTGCACCAATGCTTCTACCTATCACATGATTAATTTGTCTATCTTGCTTACTGTGAATGTATTTCCTTTTTAACAATTATGACTAACATCGTACTTAGCTGTTGGTGGATCCCTATGAACCCTTGCTGTCTATTGTCAAATAATTTG
This sequence comes from Aplodontia rufa, assembly GCA_004027875.1. Classification (NCBI taxonomy): domain Eukaryota; kingdom Metazoa; phylum Chordata; class Mammalia; order Rodentia; family Aplodontiidae; genus Aplodontia; species Aplodontia rufa. The sequence goes on along the minus strand of PVKS010005499.1, from coordinate 5,240 downwards.
GAGTCTGACCAGAAAGTATACATGATCCTCTAGGTAAAAGTCCTAAGAACCAACTTTGGCAGCTGTGGGATCTGAAGAAACAAATTTGACCAACTTCTGGACCTTAAGCTTTAGAAAATATCTATTTTTACTTTTTCATTCAGTAAACATATCACACTGGTGGAAAAGGGGGAAAGATGACAGCTCCTACCAACAGAATGGAAGATTTTGCTCTTGGGATATCAAGTAGAACTGAATTAAATGTCATTTGAAATTTTGTCTTTGGGTGATTGGGGATGTAGAGAGGGAGAGGTAGAAAGAAAAACAGAGAAAGAGAGAAGAGAAAAGAAGAGGAGCAGAGAGGAGAGGAAAGGAGAGAAGCAACGCTCTAAAGTCTAAGTGAATCCTTTTGGAAACAAAGTGCCAGAGTACTCATGCTCACAGCAAGAAACAGGTTCTAAAAGTAAAGATCTGGGCTTTGAACCCTGCTGCGAAGGGCGACTCTTTCCAAATCAAAGGGTGAGAAAGGGCTGCTCTACAACTCTGGCACTGATCAAAGCCTTTATTTGCTTCTGCTCTTTCAAAGAGCAAGCTCTGAATGGCAGATTAGTGCCCTAATCCTCATATCCTCTACTCATCCTATTCCAAATTTAGACAACCAGGATTTTCTAACACCCCCAGGATGCATAGCCAAATTACACCTGTGGTTTCCTTCAATACAATAAACTCTCACTTATTTGGTCGTCAATGGTTTATAATTGGCCATTAAATGAATACTTATTCGTGAGTCTCAATGGACTGAACTCTCTAAAACAACTCTCTTTTTGTTGTTTAAGTGAAGTTGAATATGTTTAAACAATAGCAAAATAGAAACAAATCCACAGGAACAGGGCAAAACGGGCAGAGCATCTGAATCCTTAACTACCTGGCTGCTACAGCCCTGGGGAAAATAACCCTAATGTGTTTCACTTTGTGCTTCTCTTTGACTCCGTAGTCTCTTTAATTAAGGTTTAAGCTCCTCTCACAGCCCCCTTGCTTTTCTTCTGTGTTCTCTGCCTTAGACACACAAAGCCCTTAGGCTGTTTCCACTCATTTCTTACTCAGGCAGATCACACTGGAGAAACAGCAATATGGTCAATGTATCAGGAGCAGACCATGTATCACCTTGTAGCCACAGTAAAATCTTTCACTTTTATTTTGAGAAAAATGAGATGTCTCACTCACAGGGTTGTAAGTAGGGTGTGGCATGATCTGATTTAGGATGGCCAAGGAACACTTTGGTTGCTATAATGAGAGTAGTAAAAGGAAGCAAAGGCAGACAAATAGAGAACCGCTGACACACATCCAGATGGAAATTTCTGTGGCTGAAGCAGGTGGTGGAGGTGAGGATGGTGAGATACGGTTGGAATTTATATCTAATTTGAAGGAAGGACAAACAATTCCCAGGTGAAAATGATTTGGGCTTTAAGAGAAAGGGATCACAAGGATACTGAGAGGATGGAGTCATCGCCAGCCAAGATAGCGAAGAGTGAGGACACAGCTAATTCCAGATGTCAAGCATTCTCACCAGTAACACTCCCAGGAAACACGTGAAAAAAAGAGAAAGCTTAATTTTTCTATCACAGTTAGAAAAGTATGTGAATGGGATTCTCTTCTGCCTACTGACAATCAGAAAATATTTTAAAGTCTACAAGCACTTGGTCACAAACATTTGATTGGAAGAAGTTGGCTAACAGGTCCCAGATTCAGAAATAGATGGCCTTAGGCAGGGGTTCTCAAACTAGTAAATGGGCCAGGCTCAGTGGAAAGGGTTGGTTAAAGCACAGATTGCTGGACTCCTCCCCCAGAATTTCAGGTTCAGACCTGGATGATCTAAAGAATAAGCAATTCTTGTTCTGGGGATACACAGACCCTGCTGGTCTGAAGACCACAATAAGGGAACCTCTAGCTAAAGAACAAAATAGTTTCAGAAAATAATAGTCTACAGTTTAGAGTTTCTCAGAAATACAAAGAAAGAAGAAAGAAGAAATAAAGAAAGAAAGAAAGAAAGAAAGAAGAAAAAGAAAGAGGAGTGTAGATTTAAGCACTGTCATTCTTTGTTTTAAGAAGCTATTAATCCTTTACTGGGATAATAATCAGGAGCTTAGTTTGAGACAGACAGTTCAATCTGTGAGTCTAGAATTTCGGAGAGATATACAGGCTTGAGATGAGAATTGTTGGCACATAATATGAATTTAAAAATCATGAAAAATAAGAAACAGATGTTCAAGGTGAATAATAACATGAAAATAGGTAAAACAACGATCAGGGGAAAAGAAAGAATGACATTTATGTCATCCTTGATTGATAATAGCTTATTTTTTATTTAAAGGGATTTGTAGAGACCCAAAGCAGGAAGTTTTCTAGTTCTCACCACCTCCCATCCTAATGTGTAAAATATCTGAGAATGAGATGTTAATTCATATCACCATTGTTAAAGAGCCAGTACGACACATTATATTTTCCAAAATGACTGTGACATTATCTCTCATCCTAAATGCTGCTTAAAAATATGACCTTGATACTTCCCCCATGGAGAAGTGATATCTTTGTTCCATCCCCTTAAACCTAAGCAGGCTTTCTTACTTGCTTGTTACCAACAAAAGACAGTGCATATGATACTTCATAATTTACAAAGATTGGTAAGAAAATGTGTTTCAGTTACTTAATTTCAACTTTATTTGGTGAAACATTCCTGCTACATTTCTTGCCTAAATGTTTGAAGTCCAATTGCTATGAGCATTAACTGTGAGGAAATCCAATACAGCCTATGGAGCAGGACCCCGTGGGGAACACCAGAGACTACATAAAGTCAGAACTGCCTGGCCAGCATCTGGATGCATCTGGATAGGCCTGATCTCCAACCCCAGCCATCATATCACAGCAGAAGCAGGAGAGATATCAAGCTTATCCCTGCAAAGCCTTTCTGAATTCTCTACTCACAGAAACTGAGAAATAGAGTGTCGTTTTTTTTAAACCACTGCATTTTGGAGTGATACATTTAATTTTTTTTTATCTGCTTGATCTCCAAACTCTTTTGTAGTTGAGAAAGGGGTAACTTAACACAAAACCTTTTGTGGTAGGGAAAGGGGTAACTTGACACATTTTAACATGACTTGAAACTTGGGTTCCAATGGGAAATTTTTTTTTTAAATATCACTTTACATGAAGTGGGTAAATTTGGATTAGTAATTTAGTTTCCCAGAGAGAATTTTCATTGGCAAAGAAAGGAGAAGACTATACATCAGCTGACATACATATTTATAATTCACTACAAAAGTACACATTAGGCTTTTGATTTATCTGTCATGCTTGCATTTGGTGAGCATGATTAGTCCCTAGAGCATCTTCACTTAGGGCAAAAACATCAAGCATTTAAAATGTAAGACTGAGCTCTGTCCCTTGGATGGGTGGCATCTCGTTTATGGAATTAGAACTTCTACTGATATCTTTTAACTGTAAGGCATACCTGATTTATTTATCTGAGTTTTATTTAACTAGTTTACTTATATGACTTATTTACTAGGGTCTTTATATGACTTAATTATATAACTCTTCTTTCTCAGACAAAGATCTCTATTTTTAAAAAAATTCAGCTTCAAAGAGAAATTATTAGAAGACATTTTATCATTCTGGGTTTTCCAGACTGTTAGTCAAAAATGCCAGTGCTTAAGGAGAAGTTTTCCTGAGAGTTTCATTCTATTCTGTGCACAACATACACTGTTTGAAACCTGTATATGGGAAGTTGAGAAGTGGGTGCTTGCCATACTTTTGGGTTAAGCTCTATTTGTCTCTTGCTACCACAAGGGCAATAGGTCTTGAGAACTTCTGAAAACAGCCCCTTTGACTCCATTAATTGGATTTCTCCTAATGGACTCCACCTGAATAACAATGCAAACTCTTTCTGCAGAGAAATCTAAGAGACAAAGTTGTAGAGGAATATTCTCCATTCAATTAAAAGTCTATTCACAGGAACAGTCACAGAGAAAGAAGTTATGTGTTTTCATTCCAGGGTCACTCATCCATATACATATCTAACATGCATAAGCTAACTACTTTCATGTTTCTATTTCTAGAACCGACCTCACTTTTGAACAGCAAATGATATATAATGTTGTGTATACAGCATCTCAATTTGGCTCGCACAGATATTTTAACACTGACATATTCAAAACTTGGAACATGACAGAACCCTCCTTCAAGGTTCCAGATTTCAATGAATAACATTATCATTCATATAATTGACAATCACCTCCCTCATTCTCATATTTCTTTCAATACTATTCCCACTCGATTTGATCCATTTACCATTATTTGAATCTGTTGAATTCTTCCCTTTTCATTGTCATCACTGAGTACAGAATACCATGAACATTTGCTTGAACTACTGCAGTGGTGGTCAGGATTCTGTATTTAAAGCAACAGAAACCAAATTTGAATAACTTAGAAAAAATAATGTGAGGGTGTTAGATGGGTCACTGATGGTTAGAGAACACTGGTGAGGCGGTCTCAAGCTATCAGTAGAAATCATGGGAAGCAAAACTGCAGATAGCAAAGCTAACATCACTGCTCTTATAGTCAAAATTCTGTTTAGGAGATGTTTGATTGGCCAAGTCTAAGAAAAATGACTATCTCCCAGCTGTCAGAACATGGATATATCTGGTTCACTTTGACTTTGGGTTCACATGTTGGGGATCACCTACAAATTAGAAAGTAGATTTCCATGTTGTATCATAATTGTCAGCTTAATCCCTATGGTGTATTAAAGATAGCCTCAAGGGGCTGGAATGGTGGCTCAGCGGTTGGAGTACTTGCCTAGCATGTGCCAGGACCCAAGTTCAAGCCCCAGCACCATATACACACTAAGTGTTGGAGAAAAAAGACTAAATGAAAAAATAAATAAAATTGATTCTCTCTCTCTTAGAAAAGAAAAAGTCTCAAATTTACTTATTTTCTAATTGAGGGGTATAGTCTAATCCCTTTCCCATGAATCTAGGATGGATAATTTGAGTATTTTAATTCATGTTTTGCCAATTTCCAGGCTCAAACTTTAAAAACTGGCAGAATTTACTTTTGTTTTTGTCTGATAAGTTTTTTAATGTGAAAATTTTTTTAATTTTTTAATATTTGAACAGCCATCCAAGTTTTTAACAAAATAATATAAAATGTGTATAGTTTCTGGATACTAGATTTACCCCCAGGAGTGCCCCCCCAATTACCCA
>PVKS010005498.1:0-84665 GCA_004027875.1 Aplodontia rufa | reverse complement strand
TGACATGTTTGTGAATTTTCCCAAATGTGAATTTTCCAGAATTAATTAATCTTTTCTTCTTTTAATAAGCATTGAAAATTATTTTTTAGATAACACTGGAAGGAAGTTATTTTTTAATTAACTAAGATGGAAATCTTAGTTTCGACCATATCTAATGGAAATCTTTTTTTCAAGTTTTTTTTTAAGAGAGAGAGAGAGAACCAATTTTATTTAGTTGTCACCTGGCCTTTATTTCTCTGACACTTAGTTGTGTATGTAGTGCTGGGGTTTGAACCCAAGTCCTCAAGCATGCCAGGCAAGCACTCTCTCCGCAGAGTCACTGCTCCAGCCCCTCTAACGGAAATCTTTAAACACATAAAGAACAAGCGAGGTATTTTAATGCCCATATCACCCATCTCTCATCTGGTTTTATCTTGCTTAGCTGATACTTCCTAATGCTTTCCTATGTCGTTCTTTCTACCTTTAATTACTGTTACATCTGGTTGACGCAGTGATCACAAACATATATCCTATAATTTCTGCTATAGACAGAAACCATGACTTTATTATGCATCTGATTTATGTATAGTTTGTATTATTTCTGTCATAATGTCAGTTGAGAAACATCACTATCTCCAGCCTCTTCTTGTTTCTTTAGCTAGATGATATATGTTACTGCCAGATTTACTGGGTCAATATTTTATGACCGAAAAACTGTGTACCAGATAACAAGATATCTGAATCCTCATACTATATTGATACTCAATATTTTCGAACCTTACTATTTTCAAGTTTGGGATTATGCTATAATTTAAATTTCTGTTGAATAATTAAGTATATATATTAATATAATGATTATATTATGAACTGCTGATAAATAAGAGACATTGAATATCATATTCCTTTCTTGAATATTTAATGTATTGCCTTGTATGTAATTGAAAACCAAGTATTCATTGAAGGAATAAATAAATTAATTAATATATATGTAATATATTGGTAGAGTGCTGAGAATAGCCAAATATTAAGTGAACACAGCAAATTACAAAAAGGACACATGAATGATTTAATTTTGGGGGGAAATGAAATAAACAAACAAATGTTAATACTTTTGGTGTAAATATTGAAGGATTATATTTTTAAAACTGTTGAGGGCTATAGATGTATCTCAGTGATAAAGTTCTTACCTAGCATGTGTGAGGTCCTGGGTTTGATTCCCCATAACAACAACAACAAAAAAAAAAAAAAAACCCAAAACCAAAAATAACAAACAACTCTTGACAGTAGGATTCCAGGGTAATTCTTTATTATGTATTTAAGTAATTTCAATCTTATATAGTATATTTTATAAGATAGCATATTTAAGTTGCATTGTAATCTTTTTTTTATTTTCATAATTTTAAGGTTTTTTACAGTCCATGAAAAGCATCCTTACCAATCATCTCTATGTTATATACTTAATTTTGACATTGCTGCAGATAAGCAGCTTTATTGGCTCCTTTACTTATATCTTCAAATACATAGAGCAACAGTATGGTCAGTTGACATCTGATGCTAACTTCCTGTTGGGTAAGACGTACTGTTTATCTGTTTGTTTGATGGGTGATGTACTACTGAATAGTTGTATTTCAAAGGACATTTTATTATAAACTTGACTTTATATTTCAGGGAATAATTTCTATTTATTCTTTCTCAACCCTCGTTTAATTTGTTAATCTGTTATCTTCATTTTCTGCACTTAAAGTTGCATCTCACGTTATAGAGAACCTGAAGGAAAAATTGTGTGTAAATGGAACATTTAGATATGGTACCTGCATAATTAGATCTTATAATTTTGTGCTGAGATTTTGAGACAAATCATTTTGTGTTAAAATTATTATATTCTGCAACCCATGGGATCTGAAATATGGATTCAGTTACTTTAAAAAAACAGGACATTGATGTTTCCGAAGGAGATACAATCTAAATACATCCCTAAAATGTGTATAATTCAAAGCAAATATCATATTTTAGAGAGTAGTTTTTGCTATAGTATCTATGTTCAATGACTTATCAAGACCCACTTATTGAGGAAAGCTTTTCTAATATTATTTTTCACACAACTCCAAAATTATGGAAGCATTCTAGATATTCAATAGTTTTTTGATGAATTAAAATTTGATCAAGTGGTATGAGACTAAATTATACGTACAACAGAAAATGATAATTTGAAAATGAATTTCCAAAAGCACTGTAAAGTATTAAGTTTTGGCTCCCAATAACCTAATCTGAAATTTTTCTTGGTGAAGTCTGCATATTGAATAACTTACACAGAACAATGAAATGGAAAAGTCCGAAGAGGGACCAACCATTTTTAATACTGAATATACTAGACCTATTTATTCATGAGTTTTGATGAATAAAGATAAGAAATTAATATAAGTATTCAATTTGAAATCACTGGGAAAATTTGAAGTGGGGTTTGAGGGCTAGAATTCTTCATTTTGGAATATGTAAAGGATTTTAGATAACAGAATCAAAATTTCACAAGCAAAAAGATGGTGTGATATTATTGTTTTCTGGGTGGGTGGGAAGTCCCTCATAGAAATCCTATGTTCAGATGCACAAATGTTGTTAATCATTGCATTTTAATACTGATGAAGCCAAATCCTCAACTCCGGCAGGTAGAAATTATTTTTGTCTCTCCCAAATGATACACTGGCCCTCTTGTTCCATTTTCACTTGACACCATTCTCCTTAAGAAGTAATGGGATTGGATGAATTTGGTTGATATACAATGTATTCCATATGTAAATATATATTGAAAAATCATATTTATGTAATAACAACTTTTTTCTCTTATTTCTAGGACTCATAACGATACCTTGTATTGCAAGTGGAATGCTTTCAGGAGGCTATATCATTAAAAAATTCAAATTGACCTTGGTTGGAATTGCCAAATTTTCATTTTTTACTTCTTTCATGGCTTTCTTATTTCATATATCACAATATGGTCTATTTTGTGAAAACAAATCAATTGCCGGTCTAACCTTGAGCTATGATGGGTTTGTATATATCAATATATCAACTGCATAATGTGTTAACTATCAAATAAAAAGACCAAGGAAAATAGAGCAGAATACAGGTTTTTTTAAGAGAGAGGGAGAGAGAGGAGAGAGAGAGAAACATTTTTATTTAGTTTTTCATGTGGCCTTCTGTTGCTCCAAGACTTCATTGTGTACCTGGTGCTGTGGTTTGAACTCACGCACTCGCGCATGCCAGGCAAGCGCCGCAACCACCGAGCCACCACTCCAGTCCCCAGAAAACAGTTTTAACTAAACATTTTTTTTTAGTTGAGAGAAATTTCAACTTAGAAATTCTTTTGTTTTATTTGGTACAATATGGTCTTACACAAAGAAAGGATTTTTGTTACATCAACTTAGAAATTCTTAAAGTGTACATTTCTTAAGAACTCAAAAAGCTGTTTCTATTTCTTTAAAACAAATGCTACATAGATTATAATAATTATTATTATAATTTATGGGATGCTTATGATGAGGGATGGATACTTTTATTTCCATTTTATAGATGTGGAAAGTAAGGCTTGGAGACATACACACATTATATGACTAGGAATGTTTTTACATGATCTCACTGACTCTTACTAGGTCAAATTTGAGTTCTTTGGTTCCAAAATTTTTAGTCTTACCTACTACAATCTTAGATGGATTGTGAGTGTAATATAAATGACATTCTCCAAAAATGACTTACCAAACTATATCTACAGTATGCTTTGACGCTCAGCAACTACCTTAATAAGAGAACACTTCCTTACATTGTATTGAATTCTTGCTTTCTGTAAGTTGATATTATGTCTTCTGATAGTGCTCTCATTATAAGTAGAATTTATACACACACATATAATTGCATATTAAACATTGGTAAGCCTTTACCAATATTATCACATAATGTACTTCAGTCCACCCCAAATCAAGAGGAAAATCCCTATGCAGATTTATCATCTTGTGAATATACCTAATAACTTTAGGTATATTCAATTCAACAAAGGTTGTTGATCATGGTTAAGTAACCATGTACATTTAGTGTTACTCACAGGTGGTTCTGAGCTTCAAACTCTGGACTCTATGAAGTGTCAATTTTAACTTTTCAAATCTTCCCGCATTTCCTTACCTACACACCATCCCATTCTAGGAGGCTTGGCAAGATTATCTTCCATTGTCTTCCTGCTTGCTCCTAATCCTGACTTTTAATTGTTCCTATCCACTATCACCTGCTATAGCAAACCAAAACACAGTGCATCTAGTAGAGCTTTGAATTGTTCAGGTAAAAGAATCTTAGAGATCATGCTGCCCAGTCTCCTTTTATCCCTTCCTTTATTGTGACCGTGACCGAGAGAAACTTTATTGGCTTGAAGTCACACAAACCCCAGGCTGATTGTACATCACACCCTGGGCACCCTAGTTGTGAGGGCAGGCTTTTTAGCCTAAAGCCAGTTCACTGAAACAAGTATAGTCCAGGATAAAGATAAGTTTTTAGAAATGTGTTATTGGTTTATTTTATCATTGTGTGAATGCTTGCAGACCAACACAAGCACAGCACCACTAGGTGGTAAAATCTTGTGAGGCTGCCTTCCTATGTGCATGTGGTCCATTGTTAACCAAAACATCTCTAGACAGGACAGGATTGTTCAGTAAACTTACTATTCAAAAGATGACAGTGTCTGATGGGACTTTTTTCATTCCACGAAATTTTATTGAGTGTCTCATCAAAAGTGAATATTTTCAGTTATTATCAAGATCTTTATAAAAACAAAAGAATAATTTCTAAAATCTATAAGTAGAAAGCATAAATATATATTTTGTGATTTTAGCCATGTTATACAATTATATTTTCTAATTTAAACCTTATAAAATAAATCATTATAAAGCATGTTATATAGTTTCATTTTAAAAGTATATGGAGCTTTTCTAGTCTTTCACAACTGATTTTATTATTCTTCATTTTTTCAAAATTAATCCTTAGAGTTCTTCATTGAGCACAAAAATTATTTTCTTATAGAATTAAATATAATTTTTTAAAGTTTGACCTAGTTAAATAACATGAACAGATTCATGTGACTTTATAGAGAGCTGGTAGGAACCTTAGTTTAATGCCATTATCTTACTGAAGAATAGCTAAGCTTCAGAAAAGTAAAGTACTTTATCTAATGTGAAATTTCATGATTGAAATATCAAGATCTCTTGTCTAAGTCTTGCATATTCTCTCTGGTTTCTTTTTTTAAGTTTGACTTTTTCTAGGTCCTAAGTCATGTCTTAATAAAGATGGAGGGTAAAAAAGTGAATAAGCATATTAAAAAACAGCAACTTTGCTGGTTTGGCCTAATCCCATCAAATTTCTCTAACTAAAGAAAAACCCATTTTCTAATTTCTTTTTTCTTGTTCTCTTTCTTCCTTTTCCTTCTCCCTTACCATCTCCCTTCTGCTCTTCTTCCTCATCTTCTCCTTCACCTTCTCCTCTTTCTTCTCCTTCTTTTCTCTCTCCTTTTGATATATGTCTATCATATATTTCCAGAATTAATCCAGTGGCATCTCATATAGATGTACCACTTTCTTATTGCAACTCAGACTGCAATTGTGATGAAAGTCAATGGGAACCAGTCTGTGGGAACAATGGAATAACTTACATTTCACCTTGTCTAGCAGGATGCATGTCTTCAAGTGGCCATAAAAGGTCTACAGTAAGTATGAGCTTTTAACTTTCTCTCTTCTTAGTCAAAATCACAGATTAGATTTAACAATTAATTATCAAATCTGTATAACTAAGGTCTCTAGTAAAAAGTTATAAGAAAAAGATTCCAATAGTATCTGTTTTTGTGATGCCTCTGTGAATAAAACTTCATATAAAACCTTCTTGTATTTGGAATTTAGCAGTAGTAGATTCAAGGTGAGCTTCTCTTAAACTTTAATTTAGCCTAGAATCAGAAAATAATTTATTAAAGCAATCTATCCACAAAAACAACTTGCCTGATTAAATTTCTAAAAATCATGCATTTTTAAGTATTCCCTTTGTGTGCTCTGTTAGGGCATTCTTTTGTGCTGAACCTCTCTGGTAATAACACCATCTACTTTGTTATCTGTCATTATGCTCTTAGATGTTACCAAAATAGAATACCAGAACCCCTGCCTGGCTTCATTTCCCTTGGATTTTCCCCATTCATTTTTTAATATTTTTATTAAGGAATTGAGTTATTATACAATCATAAATGCATTTAAAGTAACAATATGGTATGCATATACTCTTAAACCAGAATTAATCCCTAGATCCCTCCCTATTCTCCCTCCCTCTCCTTCCCTCACCTACCCTATCTCCCCACTACATATCTATGATTGCCCTAGATTATTTGTTACTATGCCTTTGTTGTCCCCAATCTCATGCGTAACGTTAGTTTTAGGTTTTGGTTCCTCCAAAACTATTATATTTCTGCATTCTCTAGATAATTCCTTTTCAGGGACACTTTGTAGATATTGTCAAAGAAAGTGAGTAGACATATTATAGAAATTAAAAGTGGGTGGAAGAGAACTATTGAGAAGAATTTATATGAATGAGGAAATTATATACAGAGAAAATTGTATGTAGGAAATTATATGCAGAACTTCAAGTAATAATTTGTCAATGCTTTTGTAACTTTAAAATTAGAGATGAATTAACTTTTAATAATGAATTTCATTTTCGTATCTAGAAAGAAACCCAGAAAACTATTTCAGCTTCAACTATTAAGAAACTGTATTTTTAGATCTTTTTTAAACTATCAATATTTTAGTTTGAATGGGTAAGATTTCTTTAAATATAATGAAATATATCTATAGCATTGTTATATTTTGCAAATAATTTCTGTAATGTTTCAAAAACTGTTTTAGGTCTTTCATAATTGTAGTTGTGTCAAAGGGTCTACTTTCCAGAACAGAAGTTATTCAGCCCATTTGGGTGAATGCCCAAGAGTCGATGAATGTCAAAAAAAGTATCACCTTTATATAGGTTCACAAGTTATAAGTTCTTTTTTCAATGCATTGGGAGGCACCTCATTTATCATGCTGCTTGTGAGGTGGGTATGACTTTTTGAAGTACTTTCATGTATATATATATCTATAAACACACCTAATGATGTACATATTTTTCATAATATATTTGGTAACCAAGTTCATACCTTGAATGCATATTCTTAGGATTATTGTGATACTTTGATGATATGATGATTTTGCCTCTGATTCTTCCATTATGACATCTAGATTCCTTACTTTCTCTTGCTAAGGGTTTTAAGATAGATTGAGATTTGTTTCAATTGTAAAATAATCTATGATTCTACAAGAACTTTTCATTTTGCATTGCCTTGCATTGTGATGGGTCTATCAGTGTGAATCATCTATTGGTTTCATTAAAAGAAAACATTTGGGCACCAGATGTTGAACCTGTCAGTAATAACATCCCAAACCTAACTATTCTGACTTTCCTAACTACTCTGGCTGCTAGAGGCTATTTTGAAAAGCATCAAGAGAAAATGCAAGAAAGGAAATATAGTTAGCCAGCAGAGAAAGCTATCCTAGGAGCAGTGTTATAAAAAGAAGAGGAGAAACAGTGCGGTTGATAACAGGGCTGTGGCATTCGAGAGCTCCGTTTATTTTTAAAGCACAATAATAGCATGAGTACATGCTGACGACATTTACCAGATGGAGGGGAGAGCAGTTGATAATACAGGGAAGAAGGGGAACTATTACAGAAGAAAGTTGAGGAAAATATGAAGAAGAGCACATTTTTGTTGTTGTTGTTGTTGTGTGTGTTTTGATGCTTTCTTTTTTTTTTTTTAAAGAAAGAGAATCAACTTTATTTAGTTTTTCATGTAGCTTTTGTTGCTCAACACTTCATTATGTACGTGGTGCTGGGGTTCGAACCTGTGTCTTTGTGTATGCCAGGCAAGCTCTGAAACCTCTGAGCCACTGCTCCTGCCCCTGATGCTTGCTTTTTAAGAGAGAGAGGGACAGTGAGAGAGAGAGAGAGAGAGAGAGAGAGCAAATCAATCTCATTTAGCTTCTCTTGTGGCTTTCATTGCTCTGACACTCCACTGCACACGTGGTGCAGGGGTTCAAACCTGCATCACTATGCATGCCAGGCAAGTACTGCAAGCACTGAGCCACTGCTCCAGCCCCAAGAACACAGTTTTACTCTGTAATAGAAGGGAAGGTTGTCCATGTTGGTAAAGGCAAGTAAATACATAGTCTTAGTGGTGTTAAGAAGACTGAAGTAAAAAAAAAAAAAAAGACTGAAATCCTTTTCTTACTGCCTCTCCTTTCTCTGGTACGTAAAGAACAAGGTAATCAGCCGAGTATGAGGAAGAAAAAGCTTGAGATAAGATCAGGAAATTTGAGCAAGTAAACCTGAAGAATGGGAGAAAAACTGAGAAAACAGATAAGTAAAATATAATGGATTGTTTGGGAGCACCATCTGGGATTTGGGCTGATGAATTTAAAATGAGCCCAGTCAGCACGTTTGACGATTTCTTCCAGACAGTGCCGTAGGAAAGGCAAGGGTAAATGAAAATATTTTTGATTGTCTAGTACAACAAAGAATGAGAGGGACAAAAATGTCTAGGGTATATGAAAGGAGGAGATCATGGTGAGAAAAGAAGTGAAGAGGTGAAAAAGGAGATTACCCATAAATCATCAGGGGCATCAAGAGTCTGAAGAGCCCCAAGGGGTTCAGGCTTGTTGGAGGTGATGGATTACAGGGAGTGAATTTAAAGTTGGGAGATGGTTATAAGGAGAAGGATGCTCATAACTGGGAATTAGGAAAGTGTGTACTCATTGGTATGACTGTGGGGTTGAGGAGATAAATAAGATCGTGGAGAGAAGAGATCAAGAAAGTAGAAGACCAGAGCATTGGAGGATATTCTGTGTGGACATGGAAATAATTAATAAAGTGGTAGAAAGCTTCGGAAAAAATGAAAGAGAGCCTAAAACTAAAATTATCAAGGAATGATGGGAGGAGTGATGTGCAAGTCTATCGATATCTTCAACAAGGAGGTTTGGGAATCGTATGTTAGGATAGCACACCTTTTCAGGGCAGCTAGAGGTTATTAGAGGAGGGACTTGTATTTAGAAAAATTGAAAAACATGAGCAGGATACCTACATTTCAAGCACAGCCATGCACAAGGTGTGGGAGAAAAACAGTTCCTTGAGAGGATGGCATGGAAAGAGTCACGAGGAGACAGCCAGCTTTCTTAAGAACAGTAAAATGAAAAGAGTGCAAAGAATGTTACATCTAATCATTTTTGCTAATGAGAGACTAAGAATTCCAGTGGGCAAAATGGAAAGATTTGAGTGATGGAAAAGGGGTGTGAAATTGGATGGGATTAAGGGCGAGAGGGTAAAAGTCATGATACCCAGACAAAATCCTAATCTTGGGATTCTACAGCGGATGTGAGGCATCATGTAAGCTTATTACTAGCAAACTGCTAATTCTAAATGGCATAAAAGAGGACAATGTTTTATTTTTAACATACATTTAAATTATTTGGATCAGCTTAGGAATGAACAGAGCTTTTCTTCAATCTTTTGCACACAGGAAGACAAGCATTCGCTATCTATGCTATCTATGGATAGGGTTTTTAAGTCTTACTGGTAATCATCTCCAGAAACAATAAGTCCTGATGACTGCTTGCCATTAGAACAACAGAGAATCCATTCAAATTAAATTTACTGTATTTAGAAGGCCTTTTTCAGTAGTTAAATGAAAATAGCATATTTAGCTTCTTGAGGAGCTTTGCATGGGAATTCATCCTAAGAGAGGTCCATCAAAATACTGACATGTTCAATATCAGATGTGAGGTCAAAGTGACTATAGTGACAAATGCTTTTCATGATAATGATGTGTGCATGTGAGTATGACATGGGGTTGGGGAGCATCAATATGTAGCTAGGGGTCAGTGTACCTGCATGTGACTGTAGGACTATGTGTGATTGATGGTTACATGTGTGTCAATATGTCACACACATTTATCTCCACTGAATTGTCAGAGATTTCAAAACTACTTTCAGGAAAATATTATCCCTGTCTACAGGTCATTCCAATTCTGCATGCTTATTTTCTCTCTGGGCAAAATTCTAATTTGATAATGCATGTCAGTTTCCCTCTTGTGTTTCTATTAAGTAAACCAAGTGTACCCTTAATCAACAAAAGGGGGAAAAGGCACTCAAGCACTTGTCAGAGTACTAAGGCAAGAATGAACGGCAATTTTCCCCTTCCCAAGATTTGCCTTGAGAAATCTGATATTTGCCAGACAGTCTTATTGATGGTGGTATCAACAGCTCAATGAATACAGGTCAATGGAGTTGTGAAAATAACTTCCTAAATGCAAGAGCAAGTGAAATTCTAAGCTAGGATGCCAATAAGATGATAGTTAAGTACACTACACACAGGAATAGAGATAACTTTTAAAAACTCTTCTGGTTGCATTATGTAATTTGTGAAACATATTAGTAAAATTTTGTGTTAATATTAACGAAAGAAATAAGGTAGCAAAAGAGGCCTCCTGAGGTGTACCTAGGTATACCTGGATACAATCATCTACCCTTTTCCTGTGGGCCATGTTGACTAAATAGACACTGAAAATTCATTGTCTTTATGGGCATCCTAAAGCCTCTTACTGCCACTTTCTCACAGGACTTTCGTAAGATTAAATGTAAAATGTTTGCCAAATTGTCTTCAAATCCTTACACATTAAATAAGTAAGGGAATAACAATTATTATCACTTAGGTGTTACCTTTTATTAAAAAATGAAAATATAGCTACATTTAATGTGGACCATTCACTTGAGAGTTTTCATTCAATTGTGAAGAAAAATGACACAGACAATGTTTTAATATTAAACTCAATTTGGTATTTTAAAGATTTTTATTGTTTCTTTGCCTTTATCTTATTTCAGAAATGTTGAACCTGAATTGAAATCACTTGCGATGGGTTTCCATTCACTGGTTATACGAACACTAGGTACGAGAAATACATTAAACTTAGGATATAAGTATTTATGTAAAAGTTCAAAAACTGCAAATAATTAATTTCCAATTATAAGAAAGTTTTTAAAAGGTCTAAGTAGGAATCATATTTATTTTTATGGTCAATAAAAACAATAAGAGACAATGGAAAGCCTAAATGAGAATTTGATTGCTAATTCTATTAGCAATCTTGGTCAATCTGTTAAGACCAAGGAGTCATATTTGTTTCACACAGTAAGAAACAAAGGTAGGCAGTCCCCCAAGCTTTTCCGCCTAGAAATATCTCTTCTAGGTAGGCAAATGTGGATAGTCTTCCTTCTAAACTTTATGTAGGTGATACATAAAGCAGCTTGGGAGTTCCAGGAATGTGGTCTAGCCGAGGTTGTAGGAAGTCTTAACAGACGCTCCCCTGTAATGCATAGCTTCCCATAGCCTGGGTCTGTAAGGCTGGGCAGCAGAACTTTACCAGAAGCTAAAAATCCAAAAGGGAATGAAATCAGACTTTGAAAGTGGGCATCTTGGGTTAAGAGATCTTGGGTTCTAATTAATAAAAGTTCAGGAACTTGTAAGCTTTATTGGCAGAGAGTAGGACCATAAACTCCAGAGGTTAGAGGTCTATTTCTAAATATTCAAATGAGGTGATTCCTAAGAGATGTAAGAAATCATCCTTTCTTCCATATTGCCATTTGCCATTTTTACACCCAGAGGCCTATTGTTATTTTAACACCTTCTAACCCAATTCCATGAGTACCCCAGTGTATGATTTACAGACATTAGATTCTTTTTTTTTTTTTAAGAGAGATGGACAGTAAGAGACAGGGAGGGAGAGAAATAATTTTTATTTAGTTTTCATGTGACTTTCATTGCTCTGAGACTTCACTGTGTACATGGTGCTGGGATTTGAACTCACATACTTGTGCATGGTGGGCAAGCACCATAATCACAGAGCCACTGCTCCAGCCCTGACATTAGATTCTTCTAAGAAATGGGAAATCATTCATCTAGGGATTGGGGCAGAAGACAAGTCAAGAGCAAGAAGAAACCACTGATGGCAAAAGGAAAAGGAAGTGGGAGGGGTCAATCCTTTGAAACTTTACAATCAAAGGAAAGAAGCATAAATCCAGGTTAAAAGGGATAAGTTGTCCAAGGAGTGGATTTGAGGAAAATGTCAGATTCTCAAAGGTAAAATGAAATATAAAAAGAAAGAGAGGAGGAGTGCTGCAGAATTCCCTCTCAGCTCTCTTTCCAGCATCTGGCAATCTCTGTGTCACCTAGCAGTTCCCTACCTCCAGATCCAATGGAGATGCCCCCCTCCTAGAACCTAAGCCAACAAGTTGAACATAGAATATGAGTTGTTAGTACTCCTTCTGAAATGCTGAAATGAGACATAAAATAGGTTCTAAAAGGAATTCTGCCATCCTAATTGTAATTATTCTGTTTTTGATGTGTCCAATATGTGTTCAGTATTTAGTGAAACCTAAATGCTTCTGTGGGAGAAATACATACTAAGTACCAAATTTACAATTTACAAATAATTGTCTTGAATAAAATGTATGTGATAATTGTGAAAGGTCTATGTAGTGCATTAAATTGAAAAAAGATATTTAGAAAATAAGACAGACAATTTTGAATTCCAATAATGATTAAGACTATGTTTATTTCCTAAAACATCTAATCCATTAAGTTTTTCACAACAGTAGCATCAGGTGGAAAAATAGATTGTTGGCATATATTGCTATTATTTTCAATGAGTGGCTACAATTCTTTGAAACCTACAAATTTCTCACCCATTTTCTCAATACCACTTTTCCTTAGATACATTGGCCTCAAATACCAGACCTTGCCTTTTTAAGATTTCTCACTCTCAGACATTTGAGTCAGGCTAAAATAAATGGAATCAGCAGGCATGGTGGCACACGGCTATAATCCAAGCAGCTCTGGAGGTGGAGACAGGAAGATCGCAAGTTCAAAGACAGCCTTAGAAACTTGGCAAGGCCCTGAGCATATCACGTCTTACATGATAGAAATAATATCTGAAATTCATTCATCAGCATGCAAGAAGAACAAAGTAAAATCACAAAAACCTCAGTCCTACTACCTGAGGCATAGATTTCTACTTAATATGCCTCTAAAATTTTTTATCAAATTACTTAATGAATGCTTAGAACTGAGTCAATCTCAGACTTTATTAAAATAGCAAGGATAGATAGATACTTTTGCTATAAACATCTTATCTGTTCCTGAAATGCCTTGTATTCTGCAAACTCATGCACTGTAAATAAAAACTGGGTTAGAGAGAGACGAGTGAAGACTTAAGCATCAGGGCATGAACACAGACAAAATGTACCAACAAAAGCTCTCACTTGGAGAGTGGAGATCACTTCAGGAGGCAATTAAAAATGCAGAAAATTAATGAAGAGGAAATTCGGGATTGTGAGCTTTGATGACACCACAAAAGGGAAAATGGAACCTGAGCCCAGAAACAAGTGTAGTATGCCAGGAACCAGGTACTCTGAGAAGCTGAGTCTTCACTTTTCTGGGCCTTCGCTTCATGAGGAGACCTGGTGTAAACTCTCCCTTTTTAACTTATTAAAACAGAGTTGGAAAAGCTCTTGCCTTTGAAGCAACTGAGCCGAGTGCTTTTCCATTCCCTATAAACTTATACTTTTGTTCCCACTGTTTCAACTTTTTGCCTAAGAAAAATTCAAAATGAAACAACATAACCCATGCCTTACTAACAACCTTCTCCTTTTTATCAGACTTTAGTTGACTGGAATTATAAGTTTACGGACCGGACGGTGTTCCTTCTTTTTTATTGTGGGTTGCGAGGGTGAGGGCAGATAAAAGATGCCTATAATATTACTTTATAGTGTGACTTCATGATTCCTAATAATCTTGGTTCTTGCATATGTTTAGAATGAATCAATGAAAGATTCCTACAATTTTTTTTACCTTTTACTTACTTCAAAATGGATCAATGTAGAGTACTACGTAGCTACATTTGAAACATGTTCCTTGAATTGATAGCTTCGCATCTTTTGTTACAGGAGGGATTTTAGCTCCAATATATTTTGGGGCCCTGATTGATAAAACATGTTTGAAATGGTCCATCAAAAGCTGTGGAGCACAAGGGACTTGTAGAGTATATAATAACATGTTTCTTGGGTAAGTTTTCAGAAATATTCATCATGAATTGACTTTTCCTTTGACTATGTTAGTTCTTAGGATATACAATTTTTCAGCATAATAATAAATTAATAATTAAAACTACCATTTAATGAACCTTTACATTGTCTTCAGTATTGTATTAGCCAATCTGGCATGTCATTTTAATATTCATATGGAACTGTAGGAATAGATGATTTGTACTTTTCCCCTTAAATATGAAGAAATCAAGATTCAAGGGTAAAAATTAACATATTCAAAACCACACAGCTAAAAAGAAAGATAGCAAGGATTTTTTCAAACAAAATTTTTTTTTGTCTCAAAAATATTCCTTGGCCAGGTATGGTGGCACAGGCCTGTAATCCCAGCAACTTAGGAGGCTGATGCAGGAGGATCGCAAGTTCAAAGCCAGTCTTAGCCACTTAGCAAGGCCCTGCCCTGAGTAACTTAGTGAGACCCTGTCTCAAAATAAAAAATGTGGGAACTGGGGATGAGGCTCAGTGTTAAGCACCACTGGATTCAACCCCCAGTACCAAAGGAAAAAGATTAATTTTCTTGAAAAAAATATTCTATTACATCTGGCTTTTGTAGAAAGACATCTAATGGCTAACAGGAGCTCTGTTCATGCCGATGAAGTAAAAAGAAAACAAGGTCTCTATACTCATCTATTCATTGGGAGAGATGTTTTGTAAGTGCTTTGAGAACAATTGGAATGGTAATCTAGAAAACAAATTGCAATGACATGTTAAATATTAAATAAAACCAGTTGTAAACTTATATATTGATTAATTATAAATTACAAGTATTAGAAGAACTCATGGTAATTTATTTTAAAATTATATGTGAAACAGGAGTATGTTCTAAGTATGACCCAAACTCCCAAAATCCTAATAGAAAAAATGATAAAATATTTTTAAAACTCTCTGCTTAATAAAACTTATTTTAATCATAGTTCAAAGGAAAAAAGATAAATTGGAAGAAATTGCAACTTTAAACAAAGACATAGGAAAATGACCGAAATATATAGAAATTTCTTTTAAAAATTTTGTGTCTAGATTCATTATTTCTCATGTGGATGTACAGTTGTCCCAATACTATTTGTTGAAAAAACTGTCTTTATTCTGTCATAGTGACTTTGCTCCCTTGTCAAAGATCAGTTGTCTGTTTCTGAGCTCTCCATTCCTTTGATTTGTCTGTTCTTTCACCAATACAACACTGGGTTGGTTCCTGTAACTTTTTTTTCTTTCTTTTTTTTTCCTGTAACTTTTTGGTAAGTCTTTAAGGGCAAGTAGTGTCAGTCCCTCAACTTTGTTCTTCAGTGATAGTTTAGCTATTCTGGGTTTGTTTGTTTTTTTACAACTCCAAAAATTTAGAATTACTGTGTGGACATGCATAGTGTAGCTTGGTGGGAGTTTGATGTGTTTGCCTTGAATCTATGGATCAAGTTGGGAAGATTGGGCATCCTGACAATATTGAGTGTTCCTGTACATGAACATGGGATATTTCCCCATTTATTTAGTTCATTTATTTTTTTCATTAGGGTTGCATAGTTTTCCTCATACAGATCTTGTACATACTTTATTAGGTTTGCACTAGGTAGTTCATTTGGGAAACTCTTATGGGACAATATGCTTTAAATTTCTAATTCCATTTGTTCATTAATGATATGTAGAAAAATATTGGTATTTTAACCTTGCATCCTGCAACCTTACTAAAAACGTTTCAGGAGACTTTTTGTTCTTTGAGACTTTCTACATGAATATATCATCTCAAACAAAGATAGTATTTTTTCTTCCTTCCCAATATGTATACATTTTATTTGCTATTTTTGTTTTGTTTTGTTTATCACATTAGCTAGGACTTCCCGTACAATATTGAAAACTGTGCTTAGGGAACTTACTTTCCTTATTCCTGATCTTAGTAGCAAGGTTTGAGTTTCTCACCATTAAATAAAATGCTAGCAGTAGGTTTTTGTGCTCTTTTTTTAAAATCAAGTTCTCCTATTTCTATTTCTAGTTTACTAAGAGTTTTCATCATGAATGGGTATTTGGCTTTGTCAATTGCATTTTGTCAAATCCATGGTATATAACTTATTTTAAAAATTGTTTGATTCAATTTGCTATTTTACTAAAAATTTTTGCATGTGTTCATAAGAGATTGTCTACAATTTTCTTGTAATAACTTTGTCTGGTTTTAGTATTTGGGTAATGCTAGCCTAACAGAATAATAAAGGAACAAAAAGATTGTAAAGAACTGGTATAATTTCTTCCTTATATGTTTTTATAGAATTCACCGGAACACATCTGGTTTGTGTTTTTCTGACACTTAGTTGTCAGAAAACTCCAGCAGTGGTGCTGGAGTTCAAACCTGGATACTCATGCAGGCCAGGCAAGCATTCTAACCACTGAGCCACTGCTCCAGCCCCAACAATCCTAGTTTTTTAATTGGTGCATTTACATAATTGACATTCAAAATGATTATTGCTACTATTTTGGATAAGCTGTTATCTGTTTGAGCAATTAAAAATGAGAAAAATAAAAGATTTTTCTCTGATGCTCTTTCTTTCTTTTTATGTATCCAAGTTTCTGACCTCTAGCTGCACCTTGACTTATGATGGAATTGCATCCCAATAAACTCATTGTAAATTGAAACTATTATAAGTCAAAAATGCGTTTAATATATCTTACCTAACCTACTAGACATCATAGCTTAGCCCAGTTTACTCTGAAGATGCCAGAACACTTATATTAGCCCTCAGTTGAGCAGAATCATTTAACACCGAAGCTGTTTTATAATAAAAAATATAATAAAATAGAAACATAATACGTAAAATTGTAAGAATATAAAATATAATAAGAACTTATTTTATATAAACTTTAGCATTGTTGAAAAGTTGAAAAACTGTAAGCCACACAATCATAAGTAAAGGACTACCTTACATAATTTTCCTTCTCAAAAAAAGAGCTTCATTTAACATTTCTTGCAAGGCAGGTCAACTACCAGCACATTCCCTCAATTTTTGTCTGGAATGCCATTTTTATTTTTCCTCCTCCTCCTTCCTCTTCTTTCCCTTCCTCTTTTTGGGAGGAGTTCTGTTACCCAAGGTCCTCTTGAACTCCTAGACTCAAGTGATCTTCTTGCCTTAGTCAACCCAGTGGTTGGGAGTATAAGCAAGTGCCCCCTCATCTGACTTTCTACTTCACTTTTTTTAAAAGAGAGAGAGAGAGTGAAAGAGAGAATCAGTTTTTATTTTTTAGTTTTTCATTTGGTTTTTGTTTCTCCAACACTTAGTTGTGTAAGTGATGCTGAGGTTCGAACCCAGATCCTCACACGTGCCAGGCACCTCTTTACCATTGAGCCACTGCTCTAGCCCTCTACCCCTCTACTTCATTCTTTGAAGGATAATTTCACACGGCAGAGATTATAAAATGGTGATTTTTTTTTTCTGCTCAGTACTTTAATTTACTCCATTTTCTCCTTGTTTACATGGTTTCTGAATAAAAGTAAAAAGTAATCTTTATTCCTCTGTAGGTAAGTGGTTTTTTTCCTCCTGTTTTCTTTCGGGGTCTTTTCTTTGGTTTTGATTTTCTTTAGTTTGAAACTGTTATGAATACCTGTATTTCACTTAAGTTTATCAGTCTTGGTGTTCTCTGAGCTTGGTAGATCTATAGTTAGTGTCTGACAAAAATGTAGGGAAAATTGTCATTATGGTTTCAAACTATTATTTCTTTTTCTTCTCCCTCCAGTATTCCCGTCACAGACACTTTTGTTGTTGTTCCAAAATTCTTGCATACTCTGTTTTCTTTTTTCTCTTTGCTTTTCAGTTTTGAGGTTTCTATTGAAATATCCTCACTCAGATTCTTAGCTATGTCCATCAAAGGTATTCATTTCTGTTTCACTTATTTGTCTCTAGCATTTTTTTCTTTGGTTCTTAGGAGATTTTCTATCACTCTGCATATACTGCCCAACTGTGCTTGCACTCTGTCTACTTCCTCTATTAGACTCCATAGCATGTTAATCATGGTTGTCTCAAATCCCTATCCTGGTACGTCCAACATTCCTGACAAATCTATAGCTAGTTTTGAGTCTTGCCTATTCTCTTCAAAAAATCTTTGCCTTTTATGATGACTTCCGAAATTTTTCTTCTCGACACCCAAGCATAACATATTGGGTAAAAGGACTGAATAAATACTTGTTGAGGAATGTGGTATAAGGTACAGGAGGAGGAGGTGCATTCTACAGTACCATGATTATGTTTCAGTCTTTTAGGGGGCCTGTATCTCTGGATTGTGAACTTCAAGCATGTTTCTTAGAACCTCTCCAACCTTTAGGTGGAGCAGGATGGTTTTGGGGAGATGGTTTTGGATATTTTCCTTGCTTCGAGTGGAAGGCTAGAGTCAAGTAAAGTTGGATTTCTGGATCTTCATAATGCTTTTAAAATAACCAACATGCCCCAATGTAAAGAGTCACTAGAATCATTGCTTTGTGTTTTTATACATAATTTCAAAGAAATGTTTCTTTGAGATCTGCATACTAGAGAGAAATATGAATTATTCTACACAATGTGAGATGATAATCTGTTCTTTTTTTCCTTTCTTTTCATAGATGGATCTACGTGGGCTTGGCCACGGTGTTAAAATTTCTAGGACTTGCTTTATATATTGTACTAATTTATGCTATGAAAAGAAAATATGAAGGAAAGGATACTAAGGCATCAGAAAATGGAGGAAAAACCATGGATGAAGCCAACTTAGAATTCTTAAATAACAATGGATGCTCTGTGCCTTCTGAAGTAATCAACGAAACACATATTTAAGGGAAGAAAAAGACACTTCTGCTGTGTTTCCAAATGACATTGTATTGATGCAGTAAGATGTTATTCTTGAGTTCTTGGTTTTTCACTGTCATTCCTGCACTCTACCATATGATGTAAAAATGAATGTCTATGAATTTGTAATGAAACAAATTATAAATAAAAAATGGGATGACTTCTTAGGATACAGGTATGCGTTTGTGGATAAGATTGGAATATATGATCCATACAGATTTAAAGTAAGAGGTTTAGTTAGTGTATAACAGGAGAAAATTTGCTCAGATACTTGTAACTCTTAATAACACCAGTGTCTAGAAAATGAATAGAGGTGACAAAAGGAGGTGGGGAATTAGAAGCCTCAATAAAGAGAAAGCCTGGTTATTCTAAAAACTGCCAACCATCAATTTGTATGATGTTACTGAAGGCCGAAGTCTATTGTCAAGGAGGATTTATACAATCATGATTGTTGTTATTCATGTTGTCATGTATTTCATAGACTTCATTAAAATTTTGAAATTGTGTTTGATGAACAATCCTGATGCATCTTCTTCCTATTTTCCATTAAAATACTACTGAAAAAATAAATATGTTTAAAATTTTTCAAGCTCTAATTGTCCAAAAAGATATTGTAGAATAAAAGTTTCTACTGAGCCCATGGAAATAGAGTAAGAAAACCAGACTGACTTGAGAAAGTAAAGGCCATTTACAAGATATGTCTTCATTCCACCTGTCATTTCTTTGGCAGAAGTGAAGTCTCTAGGTAATATATAAGGTATTACCACTACATGTTTTTTTCACATTTCTATAAGCAGGGCAAGAAGTAAAGTAAAAGAGAACAAATGCTTGAATATTGTGTTTTCTGGTGACATTGGCTCTAATATAATGAATGCTAGAGATACATTTTTAAAAAATTCTCATTGGTCATTGGTTAGTTTTCTTGTTTGCTTGCCTTAGAAACACCTGTTAATTTTTAAACAAACACAATCATACACTCACTCCAGAGAGTCTTATTCATAACATCTTTGATGCAGCCTGGATATTCCCTTTTTAATACTTCCACATGTGATGATAAGAGCCATTTATAGACATAAAACAGCACAAGTCAAGAGAAGATGCATCCTACAACGTGAATGCTTGCCAGAAGCTAAGAATTGGTCTGGAATTTATATACATTTAACCGTCTACAAACTGTAGAACTGAGAAAAATTATTAATCAAGCAGAAATTTGGAAAAAGAAAACCCCACATACTAGTTTAGTGGATGCTATATAGCACATATTATATTGGTGGGTACACTATAATAAGTCTCAATAAAAACAATGAAAAATTATAGAGCTATTTTTAAATACCACAAAGAAAATAAAGGGCAATCTCTTGAGTGCTTATCTGATAATCACTGAATGTCAACTAGAATGTTAACGATTCGTCAGACCAAATGGAATCTGAGAATAAGTAAAAACAATGATGGACTTTTCTTTATTAGTTTACACTTTAAAGGGGATGATGAACATTAAAATTTAAATTATAAAAATTATAAATTTTATAAATTAGAAACAAATTATAAACTATAAAATTTTATAAGTTATAAGTGTAAACATTTATGAATGTGACATATGCAATAAAGGAAAAAGGAACTCAAAAATACCTCATTTTATTTGCTCTACTGCAGAATCCAAGAATCCAGAATAAAAGCTAATCTTTAATCCAATGTCATTTTTAAAAATAGAAATTAAATCCTAGGGGGGAAAAGACCATAAATTCAGCAGAGAGCTAACTAAGGAAAGTTTTCAAGGAAGTAAAAGAAGGTGAGTATATAATTAAAATGTACATTGATAAGGTGAATGATGACAAAATATCAAATAATTGATGATGAAGTTACATTTGAAATTCTCTGAAAATGTGGAAGATAAAGACAAAGACAGACTGTGAAGGAAGGAGTTAGAGGAGACATTGAAGCACCAACCTAAGAAATCTGATATTCATGAGAAAGAAATGAGAAGTATTTAAAAAGAAGCACTAATCAAAGAAATAATTGAAGAATAACTTCGTGATATGAAGAAAGATGAATATGTGGATGGGGTCTCCTCATCTGCACCAGGTCTTCACACTTCTATCCATTTCCATGCAGTGAACCATTAACCAAAATATTTCTTTCTCCTGAGGCACCCCTTGTGTCCACTTAACTCTTGCTTAATGTTTGGATCACCCTTCCTTCAGCATTCCTAATATCTTCATTTGTTAAAAATTTCTGATTACATCCATAGCAATGCAACACTTATCAAATGGTAATTTTATAAAATGGTGATTTTATATTTATTTATGAGTATTTGATAGCTATCAGTTTCTCTCACTAGTCTTAAGTTCTAGGAGAGCAGGAATTGAATTCATTTTTAGCCACTATATTAGTCATCACTCTCTAGAAACTCTCTCTATATAAAAGCATGTGTGCTTGCTTACTCTGTCTCTTGCTCTCTCTCAATAAATCTATACCTCTGTCTATCATCTGCCATCTATCAATCAATCATATATCTATACATCCAGAGTGCATGCAAGCTGACAGGAAATGTATTAAGGGAATTGGCTCAAGAGATGATGGAGGCTAAGAAGTCATAGAAAAGCTGGTTCCAAGTCCAAGACCTAGGGAAGCCAGTGAAATGATATAGCCCAAGCTGATAGGCCCTGGCACCAGGGGAATTGATGGCATAATTTTCAGTTGAAGGTCTAAGGCCTAAGT
Source organism: Aplodontia rufa (assembly GCA_004027875.1). Classification (NCBI taxonomy): domain Eukaryota; kingdom Metazoa; phylum Chordata; class Mammalia; order Rodentia; family Aplodontiidae; genus Aplodontia; species Aplodontia rufa. The sequence continues at coordinate 62,928 of PVKS010005498.1, read as the reverse complement.
ACCACAGGAGGCCTCTGATGCAAGCCCAAGAGTCAAACACCAGAGAGCCCTGAGTTCTGATGTCACAGGATACGAGAAAGGTAACTCAGTTCCAGAAGAAGAGAGGGAGAAAAAATTTGTCTTCCTTCTGCCTTTTTGTTCTATCCTGGCCCTAGCCAACTCACATCAAGAGCAGATTTTCCCACTTAGTCCACATGTTCACGTGGCAGTCTTATCTGGAAACACCCTTACACTCACCCAGAAATAATGCTTTGCTAGCTCTGTAGGTATTCCTTAATCCAGCCAAGTCAGCACCTAAAATTAACTATCATATCTCCTGTTTATTTCCCAGTATGTAGTTTGGTGTCTGTCAAACAGTAGATGTTTTATTAATTATTTTTGAACGAAGAAATGAGTAAATGAATCCCAAAAATAAGAGTCTTACAAAATATGGATTTTACAAGTAAGAACTGAGAAAAACATGCAAAAATTTAGTTACAATTAAAGTCATGGAATGGCGGTGATTGTTTAAAGAAAATTGGGAGTTTTCTTTAAAAGGAAAAAATAAAATTCAAATTGTAAAACAAGAAGTGTCTTTTGACTATCATCTGTATGCTAAGAACAAGTGATATTTACAAAGTAGAACTTTGCCCTTTGGAGTTCACAAATGAAGTGGAGATAAAAGATTCTAACATGATAACATCTGTAGTAAGATAAATGCTATAATAGAATAAAAATGTTTATGTTGATTCAGAGGGAACAGGATGATATTTCTCTGTTAATTTCAACATATGTATTACTGGAGATTCTACCAAAATAAAATTATTGAGAATCAATGATAAGAAATTTGTCAGTGGCCACTGTCATTTTCCTCTTATGTGCTTTCTACCCTTCCTGTGTAGACTATGCTTACCATCTGGATACTAAAAATGAACCTGATGAGAAGACGATTACAAAAATGATACGATTTCCTCAAAGCCATAGAGCACTTCTGACCACTACCCCCACATATACCCATCCCCAACCAGTCTGTTATGAAGTTTGATGTTTGTGCCAACTCCCATGGCTAGAAGCTTATCGCTGTGAATTAAGACAGACTGAAGCAATCTTGGAAGACATAATATTATCAATCACTTCACAGTGTACAGCTACAATCACTTTATTGTTTTTGGTTTTTGGTGCTGGTGAGAGAACTAAGGTCTCAGGCATTTAAGCAAACCTCTACCATCCCATTGTTTTAAGAAGCAGGTTTTTGATAGAGGTGGAAATGAAGAAAATGAGGATATTCACACAGCAAGAGAAAAGTTCAAAGGAAAGTGAGATTATCAACAGAAAAAAAAAAGTCTATTCCCTAGTTTGTATAGTAAGGATCGTAAATGTTTAAACTCTCTACAAAAATATTCCTTTGAGTTGTATGCATTTTTCAAAAAGAGAGAGAGGGAGAGAGAGTGAAAGAGAAAAAGAGAATCAATTTTATTTATTTTTTCATCTGGCCTTTGTTTACCAGACATTTAGCTGTGTATGTGTTTTGGGGTGCGAACTGGTGTCCTCCTTGCATGCCAGGCAAGTGCTCCAACTGCTGAGCCACTGCTCCAGCCCAGAGTCATATGCATTTTTAAAGGGTCTTTATTGTCTGATAATTCCAACATTTGGGTTGCAGCTGAAGTTTGGTTCTGATGATTGCTTTGTCTCTATCTTCAGACTGTGTTTTATTGTCTTTTTAAGTATCATAATTTTTTGTCAAAATCCACAAATCCAGCACAGCATGATGGACCTTGCGGTGCGCTTCTCATATATGGAGATGTGGTCATCTCCACATCTTTCCTTTTGCTAGGCCTGTAGTGTCGGGGTTGCGTCAGATGTGGGGCTGGGTTTGAAGTACATGGTTATGGTTGCCTTGGGTGCATCACGGGCTTCAAATTCTGCTACAGAAGACTTACATTTAAGGTGTGTTTCCTCCATTGATTTGCTTCTCCCCTTTGGTCTGATGTCCGGAAACAATCTGTCCCTTACACCCTTACAGCTATATTGCAATCTTATTTTACCTGATGCTCCCCAGCATGGGGCTAGAGGAGGAAGTGGAGTGCAGGTCTGTTCTCTGCTGTTCTGATAAGGCCAGTCCTAGCTGAGCCCTGGGAGCCTAGTCTTAGGATGGCTTGCCCGCCTCCAGGAGTAGAGTTTTCCTTGCTTGCTTGCCTTCTCAGCCACAGGAGTTTTCACTGTAGTTTCAAGCTGTAGTTTGTGTTGCCCTCCAGCACTGGAGATAGACCTTTTTTTTTTTTTTTAAACTTGGAAGAAAAAGGGAGATAGGTCTTAAAAAAGAGAGAGAGATAGGTCTTGGGCAAACCTTGAGCAGTATTCACTATGTTTCTTCCACAGGCAGCATCAATGAGGCTCTCTTCAGATTCTCTCTAATTTACCCTGAAGGTGCCCGGTGGGACTCTACGTGGAATCAGCTGCAAGAGGTGTAAAATTCCTTATGTCTGCAGCTTTAGGAGCTTCCTTTTGCATGCCAACCCATACTTGGCTTTTAGTACTTGACTTATATGACACTAGGGTGGCTTCTGCCCTGTATTAGTTTGTTTCATGTTGCTATAGCAAAATACCTGAGGCTGTATACACTATAAGGAAAAGAGGATTATTTAGCTTACAGTTTTGAGGTCAAAAGTTCCCTGTCAGATGGTTCCATCTGCTTGGTCTCTGGTGAAAGTTTGTGGCAGATGACATCACAGTAGTGGGATAGCATATGGAAGAGATCACATGGTGAGACAGGAAGCCACAACAAGGGGGTCAGCCTTGTTCATTTTATAAAACCTACTCTTGAAGGAACTAACCAAGGTCCCATGAGAGCCACATTAGCCACTTCTGAGAGCAGCTCTCCTAATGACCTAACTACCTTGCACTAAGCCTCACCTATTAGAGGTGGAGCTAACATCACCACATCAAGGACAGGCTTCCTACCCATAACCCCTCAGGGAACAAGCCACAGCCAAACCACAGCATAGGATTTGTCCAAATCATATTTTCCCTATAGCTCTCTGCCTCTCTCAGATTTCCAGTTAGCTGTTGCCCAGTAACCTGCTCACTGCCAAGTTCAAGAAGTATATTTGCATTATATTCAGCTACTTCCTACTCTAAGGGTACAGATAAGACACTCTTTTCTGCTCTCTGTATCTGTGGCTGGAACCAGAAGTCTCACTTTTCATGTAATAGAAAATATATTTCCATTAATTTTACAAAATTTCAAGATCAATTTGAGTTATTTGAAAGCATTTTTCTCCATTTCTTTCACCTATAGTAAAAAAAAAAGTTTCTCTAATAACTAACAGATTATATATTCCATCTGTCATTGTGAATTGTATCTTTCCTTAAGCAACCCATACACAGTCCCACGTCCTCAAGCAAACAGGTTTTACTGTGTGTCTCTAGAGTTCCTTCTATTTTCTTGGTTTTTTATTTAAGACCAGAAATTTCCCAAAAGTCACAGACTTAGTTTTTTAAAAACAGAGGGACAGTGAAAGAGAGAGAAAGAGAGAATCAATTTTATTTATTTTTTCATGTGGCTTTGGTTGCTCCAACACTTAGTTGTATACTTGGTGCAGGGGTTTGAACCCTGTTCCCTGCACATGCCAAGCAAGCGCCATAACCGCTGAGCCACCACTCCAGCCCCACAAACCTATTTTTAATAACTTTGAATTTTTATTCAAAGATTTATTCCTGATGCCTGTGCATACAAGGCTCTGGTAATTTCTGTCTAGTAGTATTACTCATACTTTTAATATAATCTGTTCATTAATAGGAGGTATCTCAACATTCAATAAAGAAAACAACAACTAACACTATTAAGAATGAAGGTGAGGGGCTGGAGAGGTGGCTCAGTGGTAGAGCATATGCGTAGCATTCCTGAGGACCCACATTCGATCCCAAGCACCACATACACAACTAAGTGGAGGAAAAACCAGATGAAAAAATAAAAATTCACAATCTTTTTCTCTCTTATTCTTTCTCTCTTTAAAAGAAAATGAAGGTGAAAAAAGATATAATCTATGAAATACAGCTGATATTTTGAATAGTTGCTATAATATCTCCAGTGTGGCAAACATGTAGAAGTTATTAGGTGTATATTAAACTAGATCTACAAGTGCTTTCCTCTGAGATCTAAGAAAACATTCAGAATTATGAAAAGAATGAGGTTTTCCACTCATGTTAAAGATATCTATGTATCTCATCCATCTTGGTTATTCTAAAAAACACAGTACTGTCTGTCTTTACTAATGAAAAGGATGCCTTTCTTCTAAGTTTTATTTTAGTCATTTAGTTATCGAAACTGATGCTGGTAAAGTATGACTTGAATTTCCTAAACTTTACATGTCATCAGAATGAGCTCAATTATTTCATTTAGAAATCAACTTCAATAGGAATTACAAATATCTGAATGCTTGGAGAATTCTTATTATCTTTTATTATTTTACCTTTATAACATTTAAATTTTTATTAGCACCAACTGCAGGAAGTGTTCATACTTTGCTTTTCTCACCCATCAGGCTTCATTTCAGTAGTAGTTGTTTTTAACAAAGCTCTGGTTCATTATATAAAAAAAATAAAAGCAGTGGAGTAGCAACTGCAGCAGAACTTGAACCATTTCTATAATTTGTGTCTTCTATAATATAATATGGTCTCATCCTTATAGATAATAGGGCTGTAACATTGAGAAAAATTAAAGAAAAAGCAAGTGCATTGTATAAAAATGTAAAAATAGCTTTCTACTTCCTGGTCACCATGTCCTGAGCTGCTTCTCTCTGCCATGCCCTTCTGCGATGATGTTCTGCCTCACGAGCCCAGAGTTATGAAACCAACCAACAGTGAACTGAACATCTGAAATTGTGAGCCATAATAAAATTCCCTCCTGTATGTTGTTCTTGTCACAGTGATGAAAAAGCTACCTAAAACAGATATTGATACTCAGAAGTGGGGTTGTTGCTGTGACTAACCTGACAATGTAGTTCAAAGGCCTTTGCAATTGGTTTTCAGGGGAAACGATTTTGAAAAGTTTAGAGATGCAAGCTGGAGAAGCTTCAAAATGTTTATTCTGAATGGGTGATTCTGGTGGGAACTCAGAACACCAGAATGCCAACAGGACTGTGGACAGTAAATACTGGGCTCAGTGGTTTCAGAGAAGGAGAACTTATTTGAAACAGGACTTAAGGCCATTTGTGTTATATTCTGGTAAAGAAGTGGTCTACATTTTCCCCAAGGCATGAGATATTTTTGTGAGACTGAGCTTAAAGGTGATACAGTAAGTAAGCTGGTAGAAGGAATTTCAAGGCAGCACAGCATTCAGGAGGTGGCATAGATATTGCTGGAGACTTTTAGCCCAGTTCACTGTGATAATCAGAAGCAGAAAGCAGAGCCAAAAGATCTGAAAAACTTGCAGTTTGCCAAGGAAAATGTGAGTAAAACTGGGGCTAAGGAAGTTGTGGTGGTTAACAACATTACAGCCACTAAAAAAATTCTAAGTATTTTATCCCCCGAAAAAAACAGAAAAGATGGCTTGAGGTCATGTCAGCATTTGGCAAGACCACACCCATCTCAGGCTCAAAGGTGTAAAAGTAAAAATACCTTTGAGAAGAGACCATGGAGTACCCTGCTTGCATAGAAGGGTGCCTAGAAAGCCTTTCTCCCACTATGCTCAACCCTCCAGGACTTAGAGGCTGCTGCAGCTGTGTGGTACCAGAAGGCTTGGCTACTAGCAGCTCAAGATGGTGGCAGACCTTAAACACATGATGCTGGTTCTGCAGGAATAAAGGATCACAAAGACTGGGTATCATGGAGGTTTCCACCAAGATTTCAAAGTAAGGTCTGGAAGGCTAAGCAAACTGTAGAAAGGTCAGAATCCTTGTGTGATGTCCCTGACAGAGTAATGAATGAAAATGCGAGCAGGAAGCCAAAGCTACAGGGGACACCCCCTAAGATTAAGAGATGCCAGAAACATGGGACATCTGCCAAGAAACAAGCCAAGAATGAGACCATGCAGACTGCAACCAGCAAGACCACTGGGTGGAGACACACAAGCCCTTTGGAAAGAACACCGTAACGCATTGTACCCCAGATGCTAGAGAGGACTTATCCTCCCAGCTGGATTTTGGCCTTGCTTTGGTTCCATCCCTTCTCTGTCTCTATTTCTGTCTCATGGAATGTGAATGCTTACTCTGTGCAATCAACTCTTTAATCTTTACAGGGAAGAAAAGTTCACCTTAGTCTCAGATGGTATTTTGGACTTGAACTTTTGGATGGCCCTGGAACTTTTAAAAACTGTGGGGACTCTTGGAAATGGACTAAATGTATTTGCTTTATGAAATGGGCATGAACTTTTGGGGGCCAGGGATGGAATGTTCTGATTTGAATATGGGGTGTCCCCCAAAAGCTTTGTATGAGACAATGCAAGAGTTTTCAGAGGTGAAATATTAGAGTATGAGAGGTATAACATAATCAGATGATTAATCTACTGATAGATTAGCTGGGCAGAACTGTAGGCAGCTGCAGTGTAACCAGAAGAGGAGGTCACTGGGTTTGTGACTTTGGGGTTTATATTTTGTCCTTGATGCACAGAGTTCTCTTTGCTTCTGGTTACCACATCCTGAGCTGCGTTCCTCCACCATGCCCTTTGGCCATGATATTCTGCCTCACCCCAGACCATGAGGTATGGAGTTGGCTGATGATGGAATGAACCTCTGAAACTGTAAAGTGAAATAAATTTGTCCTTTCTTAAAAAAATTCAAATAATTTCTCAGCTTTTTAAAATCTATAAATATCTTGAGTGATATATTTAAAAATTAGATGAGTAATGTTTAAAAATTACTTCCAAAACATCTTTACCCTATATTTATGAACTGAAAAACATTTAAAATATAGAGTCAGTAAAAATGAACTCTTTGTTTTTATTCACTCTAGAGCAGGAAACAGTATGACATAAAACTAAGATTTAAAGCCATAATATTGTGTAGTAGTATTTATTAATACAATCCCAGACATGATTGAACTAAGGGTAAAACATAATTGCAAATATGTAGTTACTCCCTATATATACATTATCTCATATAATGTTTCCTTTCCAAAATTTAGCTAATATTCCAGTATGTTTTTCTCACTTTCCCTTCACTTCCTTTCTGTTGCCTTTCCTTACCTTTTTCTTTCCTTTCTCATCTTTTGTGTTATCCTGTTTTCTTCCTCAATCCTGAGCCCTTAGATGGGGCAAGCAAGTAAGTATATAATCAGGTGGGAAGGGAAAGCTGTGTAAAGAATTATTTTTCGTTCTCTCCATCATTTCCCACCAAAACCGTCACTGATAGTTTATGCAAAAGCAGTGACGTACCACATATCCATAATGTTTGAAATTACCTAGTACTTCCATTTTTTCTATAGCTGTTTTCTATGTATATTTACCAACCCTAATGAAATGACACCTACTTGAACTGTACTTGAACTCTATGGCCTACACCTTTAAATAGGATGATATCCCTGATTACTTTTGTGACTGAAAGCTGTTGATTTGTGGGTGATCTTGTATCGTGCTACTTTGCAAAATTAATTTACAAGCTCTACATGACTTCAGGTGGAGTTTTTGGATCTTCTAGATAAAAGATCATATAGTTAGCAAACAGAGAGTTTGACTTGTTCTTTTCCTTTTTGTATCCCTTTGATTTCCTTTTCTTGCCTGATTGCTGTAGCTAATGTTTTGAGGACTATATTAAATAGGAGTGGTGAGAGTGGACAGCATTTTCTTTTCCTGAATTTAGAGGACATGCTTTTAGTTTATCTCCTATGTACTATGATGTTGGCCTTGGGTTTGTCAAAAAATGGCCTTTATATAGTGTTAAGGTAAATTCCTCTGATCCCTAACTTCTCCAGTTTTTTTTTTAACATGAATGAATGTTGGATTTTATCAAAGGCTTTTTCTGCATCAATTGAGATGATCATGTAATTTTTTTGTCCTTAATTCTGTTTAAGTGATGAATCACATTTATTGATTTGCATACATTGAACCAACCTTGCATCCCTGGAATGAAATCCACTTGATCATGGTATGTTATCTTTTTGATGTGTTTTTGAATGTGATTTGCTAATATTTTATTACAAATTTTTGTAACTATGTTCATCAGGGATATTGGTCTGTAGTTTCCTCTTTTTAAGTTTTATTTTTATTTATTTATTTTTTAAGAGAGAGAGGGAGACAATGAGAAAGAAAGAGAGAGAGAGAGAGAGAGAGAGAAGACAGAATCAAGTTTATTTATTTTTCCAACTGGTCGATGTTTCTCAGACAGCTGTATATGTGGTACTAGGGTTTGAGCCCGGGTCCTTGCACATGCCAGGCAAGTGCTCTAACCTCTGAGCTACCATTCCACCCCTAGTTTTCTTTTTTGAGGAGTCTTTGGTTTTGGTGTCAGGATTATGCTTGCCTCATACAAAGTATTTGGGAGTGTTCCCTTCCTTTCAATTTCATGTAATAATTTAAGAAAGAGTGGTGTTAGTTCTGTAGAAGTCTGATAGAACTCAGCTGAGAATCTATTAAGTCCTGGGCATTTCTTTTTTGGAAGATTTTTAATTGCTATTTCAATTTCATTACTTGATATTGGTCTGTTTAGGATTTCTATATCTTCCTGATTTAATGGGCCATCATATGTGTCTAGAAATTTGTCCATGCCTTTCAGATTTCCAGTTTATTGGAGTATAAATTTTCAAAATAGGTTCTGAAAATCCTCTGGATTTCAGAGGAGTCTGTGTGATATCTCCTTTTTCATCTCTGATTTTTTATTTGCTCGACTCATTCTTTCTTTTGGTTTGTTTGGTTAAGGGCTTGTCAGTTTTCTTTATCTTTTAAAAGAACCAACTGTTCACATCATGGATTCTTTGTGTTGTTTTTTATTTTTTTATTTCATTGATTTCAGCTCTGATCTTGATTATTTCCCATCTTCTACTGGTTTGGGGGTTACTGGTTTGTTCTTCTAAGGCCTTGAGGTTGAACATAAGCTTATATATTTGGGATTTCTTTACTTTTTTAATGTAGGCACTCAGTGCTATAAAGTTTCCTCTTAAAAATGCTTTCATACTGGCTGAGAGATTTTTTATATGTTGCATCTTTGTTCTCATTCATTTCTAAGAATATCTTCATTTCTGTTCTGATCACTTCTTTGATTCATTCTTTAAGAGAGTGTTCTTCAATCTCCATGTGGTTATTGTAGTTTCTGTTATTTTTATTGTTGTTGATGTCTAGCTTCTTTCCATGATGATCTGATAGTATACATGGGATTATATCAATATTTTTGTATTTTCTAAGATTTCCTTTTTGGCCTACAATGTGATCTATATTGGAAAAAGTTCCTTGATCAGCTGAGAAGGTTAAATTCAGCTATTTTGGAGTGGAATATTCTGTAGATCTCTGTTAATGTCCAATTGATTTATAGTGTTTTTTAGATTGGTGGTATCTTTATTGATTTTTTTTGTTTTGATGACCTGTCTATTAGTGATAAGGGTGTATTGAAATCCCCCAGTATTATTGTGTTGGAGTCTGATATGTAGAGTTTGATATCATGGAGTATTTTTTCCATGTATTTGGGTGTATTACCATTTGGGGCATAAGACAATAACTTTTAAGTAGTCCTGTTTTCAGTTCCTCTTCTAGTGAACCTCATAATGCTAATATGTGTACTCATTAAATCTTTTTTTAATTGGTGCAACACAGTCTTACATAGTGAAGGGATTCATTGTTACACATTCACATTTACACGTAATGACAATGTAACTTGAACTCACTTCTTACCAAGGATCCCTCTGCCTCCCCACTCCCTAGTCTTTTATTGCCACTGCATTTCCCCTCCCTTATTAATTCTTAATTTGTCAAGAAACACACTTAACTCCATATATAAACTATGTAAAATGATCATCCCTCTTCTTCCATTTATATTTTTCTCAACTTTTACTTATCTAATTTTTTTCAAGTTCCAGTAAATATTGGTCATATTTAGAATTGTAAATAAAAAATTGGTCAGGGATGGTTGAACACACTTGTAATCCGAGAGACTTGAGAGGATGAGGCAAGAGGATCACAAGTTCAAGGTCAGCCTCAGTAACTTAGTGAGACCCTTTCTCAAAATAAAAAATGAAAAGGGCTGGAAATGTAATCCAGGGTAGACTGCCCCCGAGTTCAATTCCCAGTACCAATACTTAGATAGATACATACATAATACATACATACATTAAAATACTATTTGTAATTCTGTTTAGCTCTAGATTTCTCCACAATATTAAATAAGAAAATTATGACTCTAGACTTCTCTCAACATGTTGCCTTGTTCCTCTTCTCCAATCTGTCTGCAGTGCCATAATTGCTGTCCTCATGAAGATAGTGCCAGTTGTTAGGATAAGAATTGGTCTCCTGAGGCCTCACAGATGCCATGAGGAATCCCTAAGCACTCCAACACACACTCTCTGCACTGCTTTCTCCCACCAAAAAGTGTCAAGGGAGAACCCTGTGCTCTAAGAGTGAAGTGCTATCTCCACCATGAGGTGTTAAGAGTGAACCAAAGCACTAGGTCTAAATCCTTGTCTCTCTGAGCCCACAATGCTCCAGTGATGAAGTTCAAATGGGTGAACTGTGTGCAGAGTAAGACTCAGCTTTCTTAGATCATGTCAAACCTCTCTATAGGGGTCAAGGTCCTCCCCTCTCAATCTTACCAAGATCATCAGAACTAATCTCATTATATTCTTTGTTTCTGTTCATGTAAGTTAATTAAGAAATCCCAGAATTCTAAGTACTCGCTTCCTTTTTTCAGCAGTATAACTTCCACATGCCTTGTATTCTTCACTTTTTTAAAAAATCAGACTCCAATTCTTAAAATCTGTCCACATTCACTGTGTCTTCAGGATCTCCCAATCCTTTTGTTCTGAAATTAATGAAGGAACATTCTCTTCATCAGTGCACACAAAGCAAAATCTTCTCCCCCAAACCTCATTCTCATGCAGGGGCTATTCACTTTTTCTTACAACTCTCTGGCTCTAGAGTAAAAGTTCTTGCTCCTCATGTCAGCTTCCAGACCATTTTCCCCAGGAAAAAAAATAAAAAACTGTTCCAGATTTCATGTCATTAGGCTATAATAGTACACTTGATGGCTGTGATCATACCAATCCCAAAGGTCTACTCCTTTTATATGATGATTCGGGCTCCTCTCTCATGTTTCAACTATATTCCTGTCTTAAATCTTGGATACTTTTAATACATCCAGGTATGTGAAATCTCAAAGATCACAAGCTTAACATTTAACTCTTACTCTCTTCTACCTCATCTTTCTTATCTTAGTTTCTTTCTTTTTAAAGGACACACACATTCAAGAAATCATATGGCCTGCAAAACATCTACAGGAAGCCCTTCAGTTAAGAGTCTTATTTTCTGTCTGCTATAGTTGGGATCTGGAATGTCCCTCAAAGGCTCATAATGTTAAAGGCTTGGTCTTCAGCACAACACTATTAGAAGGTGGTAGAACCTTTAAGAGATGGGACCTAGTGGGAGGAAGTTAAGTCATGGGAGCTGTGCCTTTGGAGGACCCATTGGGACCCTGAACTCTTTCTTTGTTTCCCAGGTAACACAAGGTAAGTAGCTTCTTTCCAACATGCTCCCTGATGTTCTCCCTTGCCACAGGCCCATGACAACAGTGTTGTCAGTATATATCTGTTACAGTAACAGAAACCTGACTAATATACTGTCCAGCTACCAACTCAGAATCCCCCACCTAAGTTCCAGTTTTCTTCTACGCACATCTATGATTATTATACCTTCTTCTACTCTATTCTGTCCTTATGGACACTCTCATTCCCTTTATATTGCACACAAATAATCATAGTACATTGACACCCATTTCTCCCACCCTTCTTTATTGCATTCTCTCCACCATTGGGGATTTATATCATTTTAATACATTGACTTTCATTGCAAATAAGGAAGAATAAGGAGTGGACAAATATGTTCATTCTAATGCCTTGAACCAGGGCCCTGTATTATCAATAAGTTCTCTAAAATAATTTTATTCTTTTACTCATAAATTAAAACGTAATATGAGTAGATTTAGTTTTTCATGTGCATCTTGAATTTTATTAACTTTGGTTTCATAACAGAGGCTACTTTTCAAAAGTTTCATTCTCTAAGATGATTTTTGGAAATTAGTGTTTGTGTTCTACCTTAGGACAAAATGGAGAGCATAAACATTGGTTTACAGAGGCCTCCTGAACATGGGGAAGTGGTCCTTAAACAACATCTGATACTACAAATGGTCTTTCAATGCTGCCTTTCTCATATTGTCCTTCTATACGTTGATTTAGATACTTGTTTCTAAGACTTTCGTTATTGGATATAAATTGCTGAAAAATTCCAACTATCTTTACTACATGATTTTTGATAACCTAAGTTTGTTAGTATTCTGAACAAAATGAGCAAATATATGACATGAGCAATAAAGAAGAGAATTGAAAACAAAAGATTACATTAATGAACAATGTAGTTTTAAAAAGTCATGTCTGGAATGAATAAGAGTGTTAAAGCACAATTACAAGATAGGGTAAGTCAGTGTAGGCTTCTTTCATATGGAGGTTACTGATTTGAGTAAAATATTTCAGTGTTCACATGAGAAAGAAGACAATTTCAGTCTCTGAATATCCCCAATTTCAAAGCACAAACTCAATGGAATTAAACAGATTTTTAGAACAGGAAAATTATATAAATATTTGGAAAAAGAGATGTAGGAAATATACCCTTTCTTTGCATGAGTTAAAAGAGAAATTGTTTTAACATAAAAAAGAAAGCTGACTATAAAATCCTGTTTAGGGGTTGTCATAAATGTCTCTTCTAGAAAATCTCAAGTGACATTCTGTACTTCAGATATATAGTGAATACTTTTATCATGAGTAGGTTCTTAAAGAGAAGACAAAGTTACCTGCAGTACCTCTAATGATTTGAAAACAACTAAGTTTTATATGTGTTTTCCACCTCTGGGAAGACTGATAGAATTGAGCATTATAGTTTAGTTTTCATTTCTTCATCATTCAAAACCTTGGAATTTTGGTGAACATCTTTGCACTCATTTTCTTTCTCTGTAACCTTTGTCACTGCAAGCTCGGTTCCTGAAGTGTCATCTTCACCAGGTAGATGATGTTTTCTCAAAAGAATTAGGATCAAAAAGGCTGGAATAAAGCTTAATCCTCTTAGTGCTGCTGGCAATCCAAGGTAGATGTGCCTATTTAAAGAAATATTAATATATATTAAATCTTACACAGACAATGAGATTATTTCAAACTAATTTTATCTTCATAGATATTTTATTCCCTTAAACATAATAGAAACTAATTGTTTTGCATTTCAATCTTATATAAGCAATTTTGCTGATTTACTAATTCTAAAGCTATGCTTTTTTACAATTTTCTATCCAGAAAATCCAAATTTATTTTCTTCATATCTAATCATTTGTTATTTTCATTGTTATTTTTCACATTGAATGGAACCTCCACTTTAAATGTAATACTCACAAAGATAACAGTTTTATTACAGTATTTAATAAGAATACTTCCATAGAATCATCATTAATTATGATATATACTCTTGGGAGATTTTTTAGATGATCTTTATCAGATTAAGGAAGTTCTTCTTTTCTATTCTGAGTTTGAACAAAATTTTAATCTTGAATGCATAAACCAAATCACTTTTCTGCATATAGTTAGAGAGACTTTCAATATTTTCCCCTCTTTATGTATACATATAGCCTGTGCTTCACCAATAGATTTTTCTAATATTGAACCATCCTTGTATGCCTGAAATAAACCCTATTACTCATTTTCATGTATTAATAAATTAAATTTATTAATTTAATTTTCATATAGAATTTTTGCATGTATATTTATAAAAAGAGATAATTTTGCATTGAGCTTATCCAGTGTAGCTTCATGAAATTATTTGGGAAATTTTCCATTTTTCATTTCTTAGAATGATTTGTATAATTTTGGAATCATCAGATTATTATATATTTGATATAACTTACCTTAATGCATCTAGAATTTGTGCCTTGGGGGATACATATTCTTTTTTTTTTTAAGAGAGAGGGACAGTGAGAGAGAGACAGAATCAATTTTTATTTAGTTTCTCATGTGGTTTTTGTTACTTTGACAGTTATGTACATGGTGCTGGGGTTTGAACCCACATAATGGTGCATGCTGGGCAAGCACTGTAATCACCGAGCCACCCACCACTCCAGCCTGAGTAATACATTATTAATATTTCTAAATAGCTATGAAAATATTCATGTTTTCAAAATGTTTATTAATAAAACATGGTAATCTATATGTCTATGGAAAATTCTCTAATATATTTCCACATTTGATATCTGAAATCTAAGTATTTGTACTTATAACACTTTTACATTCTTTTTTTTTAAGGGAGAGAGGGAAAGTAAGAGAGAGAGAGAGAGAGAATCAATTTTATTTAGTTTTTCATGTGACTTTCGTTGCTCCAACACTTCATTGTGTATGTGGTGCAGGGGTTTAAAACTGTCCTTGCACATGCCAGGCAAGTGTACTAACCACCAAGGCACCACTGCAGCCCCTTTTACATTCTTTATAGTGCTTATTTTTGCCTCTTTCCTTTATTTACCTTTCCAGATTATTGTTATTATGTTTTCATCATTTCAAAAACAGTTTTTTATTTTTTATTTATTTATTTATTTTTGGTTACCTCTGTTATGGGTAGTCTGTTTAGTAATTTCTCTTCCTTATTTCCATCTTTCTACTTTTAAATTGTTCTTTTACTGTGAAACACTTTAAGAATACAGAAAAAGGGAGAGCAGTGGCTGGATTTAGGGCCCACAAAAATCCAGTATGACCTCATTTTAACTTAATGCAAAAACTCTCTTTCTAAATAAGGTAATATTCAGAAGTTTGGGGTGGACTAGAAATTTTGAGGGATACTACTCCCTAATATAAAGTGATCTCCACCATCGTTTGGATTAAAGAATTAAATCTGGATCTAGTCTCTTGTCTCCTTGGAAATAATTTCTCTTTGGAAGCAGATATCCCAGAAACTAGTGCCCACTTCTCAACAAAGAGCCTTTACAATCATTCTTTGAGTTGTGTTTACTGCTTTAGGTCCTGTTTAATTTCCAGATCAGGAGAATCAGTTGCCCAGGATGATATTTGTGTTATCTTTGAGGCTAGAAATGTCCTTTTGGGATTTTAAAAACATTTTATCTATTATTTGAGGTAGGAAATAAGTCATATGTAACCTACTGAATCACTTATCCAGATGTATTATTTCATTGGTACTTAATTTGTTAATTAATTTTTAGGTTTTTTAAAAATATGTACCTTTAAAGCCCCAAAACTTCCTTTGAGTACTGGTTGTTTAGCTTTATCCCACAAATTTTCTGTTTAGTGCTTTCACTGACATAGAATTCTGCTTATTTACTTTCATTATAATTTATTCCCTTACGCATAAGTAATTTGACTGCTTCTCTATTTTTCTTTCTGATAATTTGGGGTTTTGGCAATTTTTTGTGATAGATTTCAAACTCTATCACGTTGTGTATAGAAAAACAATAGAGTTTATATGGTATCAGCACATTTAAAAAAACATTCCTTAGTGGCACTGAATATAGTCAGTTGTTATAAATGTTTACTATAGGTTAAGGAGAATATTTATTCTGTTCAGTTAAAAATTATCTACATATTAATCAGATTATTCTTCTACAATTTGATAATTCAAATCTTCTGCATCCTCACTTATTTTTGTTCTGTAGTTAATATTCATTTGGAAGATACTTGTACGCTAAATTTTCCACTCTGTATATTTCTTGTAATTTTATGAACTTTTGTTTTATGTATTTGAGGTTATGGTGATAGACTTACAAAGGTTCATGTCTGCTATGTAATCTTGATAGACTTTTTCTTCTATCACTAATATCCTTCTTTAGTCCTATTAATCTCTTTTAAATTCTAGTTTCTCTCAGAGTCATTAATATAAATATAGAAGCTTATTTAATATGTGTCTTGTGTATCCTCTCTAATCTTTATCTTCAATATTTCTTAACATTATCGTTTTGGTCTGTATCTTATTATCAATGTATAGTTAGAATTTTGAATTGTCCAATATAAAAACTGCTCTTAAAAGAAACTATCAACTCGCATTTATTGTGAAATCTCTTAGGCTTATTTTCCCCACTAGTTTTCTATGATTTTAATTTCCTATTTCTTGCATTTCCTTTAATCATTTTCTTCCCTCTGTTAGGTTGGAATAAATATAAATCATTATCCTCATATTTTTGGCAAAATTTGAAGGTAACGGATAGTTTTGTTCTCAAGAACTATAAGATTCTGAATTGTTTTTAAATTTTTATTTTTGAACAACCATACAAATTTCAAAAAAATAATGTAAAATGTGTATAGTTTCTGGATACTAGATTTACCCCCAGGAGTGCCCTCCCCCAATTACCCACTTGTATCCCTCCCTTCCGTTACCCACAATATCTCTAAAAAAGTATTAGGCTGAATAACATTACACCTTATCTGGATTTAACACATGATAATAAATCACCTTTCTGAATGGTCAGGGTCTAGTTCCAACCTCCACAGAAGGGTGGAGACATTCCACCCTTGGTTCTCTGGGTTAAGCTGATTTTACTCAGCATAATTTCTTCCATAGCCATCCATTTACCTTCAAAGACTGCAATATCATTGCTTCTAATTGCTGTGTAAAATTCCATGGTATAAATGTACCACAGTTTTTGGATCCATTCATCCAGCGAGGGACATCTGGGTTGTTTCCATAGTCTAGCAATAGTAAATTATGCTGCTATGAACATAGATATTGCTGTGTCACTATAATGTGCTGATTCTAAATCCCCTGGAAAGATACCCAGGAGTGGATTAGAAGGATCGTATGGTGGGGCTCATCCTAGTTTTTTGAGGATTCTCCACACTGCTTTCCAGAGGGGCTGTACCAGTCTGCAGCTCCACCAACAGTGTGTTAGTGTTCCTATCTCTCCACATCCCCTCCAGCATCTATTATTGTTTATTTTCTTCATTTTTGCCATTCTGACTAGCATAAGGTGATATCTTTAGAATTCTTTAAACACCAATAATCTGCTTTTGGTAAATGAATATTTTTCTTACTGTCCCATCAGATATCAGGAAGGATATCAGGTTACAGGGAGTGAGGTTGGAAGACCTCTGGATTAATACAATCAATGTATGCTGTATGTATGTATGGAAATATTATAGTGAATATCATTAATGTGTATACTTAATATGAGCTAATAAAAAGATATAGTAAGACATTAATTAATTTTTAGGATTAAAATACAATCAACACATTAAGATAGTAGCTGTACATGAGCTGTCAATCTAAATAATATTGTTTTCTGAAGTATCCCTGCTACATCCTACCTTATTTCATCTTCTTACCAAAGTCTCACTTCTCACCACCAATCTCTGATTTCCAAAATAATATCTGTTCTCCCTAATTAAATTTTAATGAAACAATATTATTTGTGTTTTCCAATACTTTAATTTTGTTAATACAGATCTAATTTTGTACAAAATTCTCTCATTTTTTTGTCCCCGTTTGTCAAAAATCAGATGTTTAAAGATTTGAGAGTTTGTCTCAGGGTCTTCTATTCTATTCCATTGGTCTTCTTTCCTGTCTTGATACCAGTACTATGCTGTCTTTGTTACTACGGCTAAAGTAATCATGTTACATTCTGGCAAAGAAATGATCTACATTTCCTACATGTCCTGAAGACTTTGAGGCTCAGTTTAAATGTAATGGACTAGTTTATCTGGTGGAGATTTAAAGGCAGTACAGGTTTCAGACAGTGGTTTGGGTGGCTACTTTTAATCAGATATAGAATGAGAATCAGGAGTAAAAAGCAAAGTGTAAATATTTGAAAAATTAGAGTTTGGCCAGAAAAGAGGCAGGCAATCATTCCATATTCCTAGCATCTCTAACATCCTCCAATCTCCATTGTGTCCAAGGACAGTATAGTTTCTAAAGAAATAAGCATCGTTAAAAATAAGCCAAGAACTTCACACCAAGACGACAGAAAAAAATACCGAGTGCATCTCAGGAATCACCAAGACTCCACCCATCACAGGTTCAAAAGTGAAAGTATAAATTAATTTCAAAGACCCTTCTTTGAGAAGAGAACGCAGGGGCTATCTGCTCATTCAGTAGCACTTAGCTGTTTCCTCAGGATTCACTGCACTGTGTTCAGCTGTCCAGGCACTCAGAGTCCACTGCGGTTGTTGTCCAAGTGTTGCACTGCTACAGCCAGTGCAAGATCTTCGCATCACCCACTTATTGGCTGGATTTTCAGGCATAAAAATGCATAACATGGGGGTCTTGGAGGCTTCCACTAAGATTCCAAAGAAAAGCCTGGGAGGCCAGTAGTGTATGGCAAGATCAGAGTCCCTAAAAGCAGACCCTGAAAGAGTGTTACATGAAGCTGTGAGTATGAAACTGAGGCTGCAAAGGAGATGTCAGAAAGTTAGATATGCCAAGAATATGAAATGTCTGCTTAGGGAAGCTACAGGAAATGAGCAAAAAAATCATAAGAAAGAGGCAGTATAGGCTGCACCTGGCAAGGCTGTAGGGGTGGGGCTGCCCAAGCCTGTTGGAGTTCACATCGCATCACTACGTGGTCTGGATGCTAGACTTGGAACAACAAGATTTAAGGTTAAACCTGCTGGATTTCAGTCTTGAAATCCATTTTATTGTTTGCCTATTCCTTCTCTTTATGGGAATGTTTACTAAATACCATTGGATCTTGGGACTATGTGATTTCTTTTGATGTTTACAGGGAGCTTGCTTTTAAATTCAAAGAAGACTTTGGCCTTGGACTTTTGAGTCCTTCTGGAACTGTTAAGACTATGGGACTCTTGGAGATGGACTGAATGCATTTTGCATTATGAAATGAATATGAGTTTTGGGATCAGGAGTGGAATATTATGGTTTAGATATTAAAAGTCCCCCAAAGGCCATGTTGAAGGTCCCCAGTTGAAGTTCCTATTGGGAGGTGATGAAACCTTTAGGTTGTGGGCTCTAGTGGAAAGAAGTTAAGTCATTGGGGGTATGCCCTTGAAATGGATACTGGGACCATGACCCCTTTTTTTAACTTCCTAGATGCCATGAAGATATCAGCTCTGATCTCCTATATGTTATCTACCATGATGTTCTTCCTCGCTATAAACCCATAGAAGAAGCCAGGTAACCATGGAGACAAACAAAGTTGATTTTCTTAGATATTTTGTTGCATTGATGGAGCTAATACCACATCTTTACTGGAGAGGTGAGATTCCTGTAGACAGCATGTTGTTGGGTCTTAATTTTTAAATCCAGTCAGACAGTATGTTTCTTTTAATTGACGATTTTACTTCATTTACATTTGAAGTCATTATTAAAAGGTGTGGACTTATGCCTGTTATTTTATTGATTTTCTTTTAATTAATTTGAATATTCTTTGGTTATTTCCTCTTCTTACTCACTGTGCTAGTCAGTATTTTGTCACTGTGACCAAAATATCAGACAAGAACAACTTAGAGGATGAAAAGTTTATTTTGACTCATGGTTTTAGAAATCTACCCATGGTTAGCTGGCTCCAAGCAGAGACATTAGGCAGAAGGGTGGTGGATAAAAACTTCTTAGCTCTTTGCAGCCAGGAGGCAGGAAGAGAGGAAGGGTCAGGGATAGACATGTTTCTCCAGGCTACCCTCTCAGAGATGTACTTCCTTCAGTCACGCCCAACATGCCTATAATTATCACCCAGTCACTCAATCGGCTATCAGTGGATCAATCCAGCAAGCACATTAATATGCTGATAAGGGCAGAGCCCTCATCATTGCTTAAAAGCCCCACATCTGAACCTTATTACATTGGGGATCATGTTCTCAAAACATCAACTTTTACAGGGACATTACACATCTAAACTATAATATCTTGATGTTTGATTATTTGCTGTGTTGATAACATTTTCTTCTTTTTTGAATCTATTCTTCTAGTAATATTTATACTTTCAACCATGCTTTCATCATGGTACCTATCCTGCTTCCCTCTGGATATAGTACTCCCTTCAACATTTTGTATAAGGCTAATGTGGTGGTCAATAATTCTCTTACTTTTTGCTTATCTTGGAAGGTATTTATTTCTTGTTCACTTCTGAGGGATATCCATGCTGTGTATAATGGTCTTGGTTGGCAATTATTTTCTTTCAGTACTTGAAATAAAACATTCCATTCCCTGCTGACATACAGGATTTCTACTGAGAAACCTTTTGTTCACCTAATGGATTGCTGTTATATGTGACTTGGCACTTTCTTCTTGAAAATTTTTAAATTCTTTATTTTCCTGAACTTTTGAAGGCTTAACTATAATATGTTGTGGTGGGAATCTTGTCTGTTCATGTCTGTTTGGGGTTCCATAAGCATCCTACATATGAATGTCTATGTCTTTCCTAAGACTGGGAATTCTTTTTTTCTGATATTATTTCACTTAATAGGTTTTCTTTGCTCTTAACCTTTATATCATCCCCTTCAGATATGCCAATGATGTGAAAGTTTGATCACTTCATGGTATATCAAAGACAGTGAATGCTCTCTCACTCTTTTTCTGAATGAATATAATATTTTAAAAGATTTGTCTTCAAGTTTCAGTATTCTTTCATCCACTTCATTTTTCTGTTGTTAAGGCTTTCATATAAATGTTTTATTTGAGTCACTGAGGTACTCATTTCCAAGATTTCTTTTTGGTTCTATTTCAGAATCTCTCTTTGTTCATGCATGAGACCACATGCCATGCCTCTGTATGTGGGACAGCAGAAGAATTACAGAGATCTTTCCTCATTCTGTTATTGATAGGAGCCTACGTACAACACTGGTGGGAAAGGGTGGCAGGAACCTAATTCACAACTACCTTTAGTCCTGGAACCAGTGTAAAAGTATTCATAGCTACTCATGCCTATGGCTTCAAGGGACAGACACTCTTATCCCCCCCCCCCCCAGTTATTAACAGTAGCTCACTCCATTCCCATCTGTGTTACAACACCTTCCCCTATAGTGAAGCACTCTTAATGGATTTCAGTCAGTCATTCAGCCCAGCTTAGTTCCTGGGACAGCTACCCACTGAGCCAGCACAGTAAAATATTTGTGGAGTCCCAAAGGGTGAAGGGGATTATGACTTTAAAAGCAATCCAAAATCAGATGACAGGTCCCATCTCAAGATGTATTCTGGCACCTTGGAGCTTCACTGGGAGATAATGTGAATTCTTTCTCCAAAGCAAGGCTACTGTCCATATTTCATGTTTTTTTGTGTGGTTAGGCTTCAAGCCTATAATAGTTGTGAAACTTTCCAGCCTCTACACTGATAGAGTTTTCTGGGATTCTCTTTTATGTGTACCCCTCAGAGCAGAGATTTATCCTTCTCAGGCTGACAGCCAGGGTGATAGTGCCTGGGATATTTTCTCTTGTTATGCTGTTGTCCTGAGTCTCTGGATCTTACAAGGTTTACTATTTTCTCCTCTTGACTTTCAGTGTTCTTCCATGTTCACCCTCCTCAATTTGCAGCTATATAACAATTGTTTTTGTTCTTTCTGGAGGAGTAGGCAAGTGCTAGGTGCCTCTATTCACATATTGTGCTCACTCTCTTAACGAACATTTCAAAAGGCTAGATTAGGGAATACATTCATGCTTGTAATTATCAAGCACTTAGAAATAATGGCGAAATAGAATTCTAGTACATAAATTAGGACTGGAGTTATAACAACAATATATTGTGAAAATAAAGCTAAAAGTATTTTTGTCATTTGACAAAGGAAATGCTAGATATGAGAGATGTTATTTTATGCACAGTCTATACTTAAAAGATATTTCTAAAAATTATTTTGAGGAAGGAGGCAGGATGTCAGAATAGAAGTTTCCTTTGTGCAACTCTGCAAGTAAAAAGAAGAGTCAGGGCAAAGGAAACACTATATCCTGAGTAGAAAAAGTGTAAAAAAAACTTTGATAATCAATAAAAAAAGTGACGAGAAATCTAATAGCACAGAGAATCATACAGGCAAAACATAGAAAAACGCAAAGTAGGGGCAGGAGCAGTGGCTCAGCTGTTACGGCACTTTCCTGGCATGCGTGAGGACATGGGTTTGAACCCCAGCACCCCATACACAATGAAGTGTGGGAGCAGTAAAAGCCACATGAAAAACTAAATAAAATTTATCCCCCCCGTCCCTCTCTTAAAATAAAAAAAGAAAAAGAAAAACATAAAGCAAGTCACAACCACTTAGCTCCCTAGCAAGAGGAGAACCAGACACCGCATATATAAAGTAAGGTAGAGTACAATCAACCCTGATAATAGTTGCACACTGCTGTGAACTTAACTCAGAGAAATCCATAGTTCATACAAACTTTGAAACCAGTTTGGGGATTTGCTCTGAGAGTGACTCCTCTTGCATAGCAAACTAGCTTTAGAGGAGATTCCATATACATGATTAAGTGGAGGAAAAACAAAAACCAGATGAAAAAATAAAATTAACTCTCTCCCTTTAGTCAGCTTTTATGCTCTTATAACTAAAAGACCCAACAAGAACAACTCTAGGAGAAAAAATTTATTTGGGGGCTCACAGTTTCAGAGGTTTTGGTCCACAAAAGTCCAGCTCCATTCCTCCGGCCTCAAGGTGAAGCTGATTAGCATGGTAGATGAGTGTGGCAGAGGGAAGAGGCTCCATGTATGGCTCCAAGAAGCAGAGAGATAAACTCCACACCAAATACAAAATTTACATACCCAAAAGGCATGACCCCAGTGAACTCAACTTCTCCAGCCATACCCTACCTACCTTCACTTGCCAGTTAATCCCTTTTAGGGGATCAGCTCATTGATTGAATTAAGACTTTTATGACCTAATCATTTCACCTCAGCCTTCACATTGTCTCACACCAGCTTTGTGGGACACCTTTCATTCAAACCACACATCTCTCACTCTGTCTCTCTTTCTCTTTCGCTCTCTCTAAAAAAAATAGACAAAACAAAAATCTAGGAATAAAACTACTCAATGAAGCAAAAGAACATCTCCAATAAAAATTATAAAACTGAAGAAAGAAATGGAAGAAGACACAAGGAGATGAAAAGATCTCTCTATTCAAGGATTGGTAGAATTAACATTGGGAAAATTGCCACACTACTAAAGAAATCTACAGATTAAATGCAATCCCCATCAAAATATCAAATGCCATTCTTCTAAGAACTAGAAAAATTATGATAAAATGGAAATCAAAGCAAAATAAGATTCCAAATAGCAAAACCAATCCCGAGCAAAAACAGCAAAATTGGAGGCATCACAATAACTGACGTCAAAATATACTACAGAGAGACAGCAGTACAAACAGCAGTGCAGACCAACGGAATGCAATAGAGGACCCATAAATAAACCCCTTGCGTCTATAGGCATGGGATTCTCAACCTTGGTATCAAAACACCTTAGAGAATAGACAGCCTTTTTAGCAAATGATATTGGGCAAACTGGATGTCCTCATGTAGAAGATCATAACGCTATCCCTCTCTCTAATTATATTCCTCTATTTCACCCTATACAAAAATCAATTCGAAATGGGTCAAATGTAACTCCTGAACATTTGAAACTATTAGATGAAAACATAGGGGACACATTGAAAGATCTAGACACAGGCAACAATTTCCTGAAAAGCATTCTAATTGCTCAGGAAATAAAACCAAATATCAACAAATGGGATTACATCAAATTAAAAAGCTTCTGCGTAGCAAAGGAATCAACAGAGTAAACAGACAACATGTAGAATAGTATAAAATCTTTGCTAACTATTCATCTGACAGTGTTAGTATTTGGAATATATAAGGAACTCAAAAAACTTAATACCAAAAGGACAAATAATACAGTAAAAAAGAAGGAAGGAAGGAAGGAAGGAAGGAAGGAAGGAAGGAAGGAAGGAAGGAAAAGAAAGACAAATGGCTAGGCATGGTAGCACAAATGTCTATAATCTTAGCTTCTCAGGACACTAATGCATGAGGATTTCAAGCTCAAAGCCCACCTGGGCACCTTAATGAGACTTTATTAAAATAAAGTAAAAAAGGTCTGGGATATATTTCATTAGTAGAGAGTTTTGCCTAACAAGTGTGCAGCCCAGGGTTCATTCCTCAGTACTGAAAAAAATCAATGAGCAAATAAATCTGAACAGACACTTCTCAAATGAAGGACATATGACCAATACATATGTGAAAAAATACTCAATATCTTCAGCCATTATGGAAATGCACACCAAGCCTACATTGAAATTCCACTTCACCCCAATCAGAAAAAAGAACACTTATATACTGTTGAGGGGAATGTAAACTAATTACAGTCATCATGGCAACAGTGTGAAGGTTCCTTTAAAACTAAAAGTAGAACTACCATATGATCTGGTTATGCCATTCTGGGTATAAACTTGAAGGAAATGAAGTCACCATACAAAAGAAACACTTGCATACCTATCTTTACTGCACCAGAATTCACAACAATCAAGTTATAGAACTGGACTAGGTGATTATAAACAGATAAATGGATAAAGAAAATATAGGATATATGCAAAATGGAATGTTATTCAGTCATGAAGAAGAGTGAAACTGTATCATCTAGGAAAATGGATGGAATCAGAGGTCATCAAGTTAAGTGAAATTAGCTGGAAACAGAAATTCAAGTATAACATGTTTTCTTTCATATGTGAAACTTTTTAAACATTTTAATTATTTTTTTATCAGCATATTATAATTTTACATAATGGTAGGATTAGTTGTCACATATTCCTAGATGCACCATATGTGGAAACTTAAAAAACAAAAAAGAATTACCTAAAAGTAGAAGAAAGACTACTAGGGAAGGAGGAGGGGAAGAGAGGGTAATAGTGACAAAGCACAATATATGCACATATGCAAATGTCACAGTGAAGTGCATTAATTTGTACAGTTAATGAGATAATATTTATAAGAAAAATATGTACACTTAAAAATAAATTATGTTTACCTGAAGTTTGTTGAATCATATATTCTGCATGCCCCTGGCTTACCACATTTCAAAGTTCCCCAATGTAAACAGGTAGAGTCCACTAAAGCTCCAAAATATATAGGTGCTGGAATGCCAGCTACAATTAACAGAGAAAGAAAAATTCATCAACAAGGTAAGAATTAAAAGACATTATTTGGAAATATTTTGTTTTCCCCTATATGCACAACAAATATTGTGTAACAAAATATGAATCAAATGCTCTGAATTTTATTTTTAGAAATGTTCAGTTACTTATACTGTAAATTTTCTAGACTACAATGGATAAGTCACATGATGAATAAAACACACCAAAATTATTGATGGAGTAAGACAGTGAATTAAAGATACTAAACTTTAGATATTTTCTTAAACATTTTGGCAATCATGTATACATTTCATTTGAACAAAACATTTCCCTTTTATTTTCAAATAGTATTATAGAAGAAAGGTGTAATTAAGTTCAGAAGGAGAGAAGGGAGAAATTCACTATCTTCCTATATGAAGTCATTTTCATACTAATTAAATATTGCTTACAAACAGAAGGCATATTCCTAGAATGTTATTCAGAGAGAATTATTTCATATATTAAGTATTTGTTAGTATGTATGATGCTGGGAAAAATAACTAATCCTACCAAATATTCTTGTGCAAAATGCATGTAATCCCACACCAAGGGACTTCTCCTCAGACTTGATACACCTAAAAAAAAAGAAAAAGAAAGAAAGAAAGAAATTCATGAACAAGCAAAAGTAAAGATTTTAAATCTATCATAGTTTCTGATACATGCTACTAACAAACATTAAATATTAGAAAAATGGAATTGTATCCTCAGGCCTTAGTTATTTAGGGTCTGATTTTTCTACTTGTACCCTACAAGGAGTCCCATTTCTGGTCATTGATATTTTACCCATCACTTTTTGTTCATTCAGTTGTGTGAAGGAGCACTGGAAATGAACCAATGCTGTACTGTGAGCTACATTTCTGGCCTCCTTTATTTTGAGGCAGGGACTCGCTATGTTGCCCAGGATGACCTTGAACTTGGACTCCTCCAGCCTCAGCCTCTGAGTAGCTTGGATTACAGGCCTGAACCGCCACACCCAATTTGCTCATTCACTTTCAGAAATTAGCAAAGAAAATATTTTATTTCAATCCATCTGTACCCTAATATCTTCATATTGACAGTAGTAGTTCTTGATAGTTAAACCTTTAGCCTGAAGCAAAAACAGTACGTTACTAGAAATATTAAAATTATCTGTATTAATTAGATGTAGAAAATTTAATAATTTATGTAAGTAAATATTGCTTTCACAAAAGCAGAATCTTTCCAAAGAAAGTGATTTTAAAAATCCCAAAGCAAATCTATTTTAAGTGATTTGGTATAATTCCAAGAGTTGAATAGAGATTTCTCCATTCTCTGAAATAATTTTCTCACCATTTCATTGTTGTCTAGAATAACTATAAGTGGAAATTGTCTTCAGTTTCACTTACAGGAATTCCAAAGGTGTTCTGATGTTCTACTCATTTCTGCATCAGCATGGCTTTGTGCTCAAATAAATCACTTTAAGAACTCCCCTGTGCTACCTTTACTTTTATGATTAACTCAAAGATGAAAAAATAAATAAAATAAAAGCTGCTTTCTTCACAACAGAATATATTTTAGCAAAAAGTACATTTTATTGGTGTTTTCTTGGTACAGGTATTTTACTGGATAGAATAATTCTACAAGCTTATAAAATGAGATGTGGCTGATCCAGAGACCATCTATCTGATAGAGATACCATTCAGACAACATTGATAATTTTATTCAGAAGGAATAAAACCCAGCAGACTAAGAATGACCCTCTTGTTCACTTTTTCATTTCTTTTTAATATTGGGAATACAACATTTAAATTTTATTGAGGAAGTTTTCCTCTTCTCTATTTTTAACATAGTGCCCTATGATCTCACAAAAGCATGAAATCCTGAGAGCTTATAAGTTGGAAGCAGTTTAAACTGTTGTCCAAATTTGACCATTGCTTGACATTGGTAAGAATATCAATTTCAAAAATTCAGGAATCAGAAAAAAATAGAATGTAAGTTATGGAGAAAATGCTGAGAGAAATTCAAACTTTTCTTTAAAAATGGCAAACAAATACAGATCAGGCCTGTCTTCAACATCACTGTAGGGGATTCCATAAAAATAAAGAAAAGGCATAAATATGTCTATAAAATATCGAGGTGTTAAACTCCATATTATGATCTTGGCAAGAGATAGGGGAAGAGTAGAAACAAAGAAAACTGAGAACATGATTAAGTACTTGTCTTATTAGAGAGCAGACATTGGTAAAGAAAAGTTTTAAAATTGATAAACAAAGAATAAATGCAGTTAGGAATTTCAATAATAAGCACATCAATCATTTGAAAAGTGTAAACTTTCAAGACTCAGTAGTATAGCCTGTGCTTAATAAATGTGAAATCCTGGGTTCAATTCCCTGCAAAATACTCTCTCTCTCTCTCTCTCTCTATATATATATATATATATATATATACACACATATATGTGTATATATACATATATGCATGTATGTGTACATGTATACATGTATACATGTATGTATATATACATATATATACGTATATACATACATATATATATCACTTTCAAAACAGCAGAAAGTAATCCAATCCCTATAAAGGGAAGAAAAAAGGAAAAACAAATAAGTGCAAACAGAGTCCTACCACAATAATTACAATAAATGTAAAAGGGTTAAATTCATCAATCTCAAGTAAGAACATCAAACCCAACAAGTCTAAGAATTTAAATGTAAAATTAATGATAGAAGAAAAAACCCAATATCCTCAAAAAGAATAAAATACTTGGGAGTTAATCTGAAAAAGGAAATAAAAGACCTCTAAGATGAAAATTATCGAACACTGAAGACAGAAATTGAAGAAGACCTGAGAAGAGGGAAAGATGTTCCATGCTCTTGGTTAGGCAGAATTAATATAATTAAAATGGCCATTCTGCCAAAAGCACTATACAGATTCAATGCAATCCCCATCAAGATACCAATGTCATTTTTTACAGATATAGAAAAAGCAATTCTCAAATTCATTTGGAACAACAAGAAACATAGAATATCCAAAACATTACTAAGCAAGAAAGATGAAACAAGTGGATTTGCACTACCACATCTAAAACTATACTATAGAGCTGTAGTAACAAAAACAGCATGGTACTGGTATCAAAATAAGAATGAAGACCAATGGAATAGAATAGAAGACTCTGAGACAAATCCACAAATGTTTAAACATCTAATCTTTGACAAAGGGGGTCAACATAACATTGAAGAATTATGGCCTACTCAACAAATGGTGCTTGACAAACTGGAGAGGCATTTGCAGGAAGTTGAAATTAGGTCCTTATCTCTCACCTTGCACAAAAAAAAAAAATTAAAATGGATTCAGGAGCTAGGAATTAAACCAGCTACCATACAACTACTAAAAGAAAAATTAGGACCAACATTCCAGCCTTTGGGTGTAGGCAAAGACTTTCTCAACAATACTCCTAAAGTCAAAAATCAACGAGTGGGATGCCATTAGACTAAAAAAGCTTCTGCTTAGCCAAGGAATTGATCAAAAAACAACAACTTACTGAATGGGAGATAATTATGGCCTGTGATTCCTCTGACAGGAGACTAATATCCAAAATTCACGAAGTGCTCAATAAACTTCAAATCAAAAGCACTAACAATCCAATCAACAAATGGGCCAGAGAGCTAAACAGAAACTTCTCAATGGAGGACATTGAGCAAGCCAATGAATACATGAGAACGTGTTCTAAATCACTAGATCTAAATCAGAGAAATACAAATCAAAACTACATTCAGATTTCACCTCACTCCAGCCACACTGGAAAAGATGAAGAATATAAACAATAACAGATGCTGGAGGGGCTATGGGGAGATTGGAACACTACACACTGTTGGTGGGACTGCAGACTGACACAGCCACACTGGAAAGCAGTGTAGAGATTCTTCAAAAAATTAGGGATGAATCCACCATACAACCAAGTTTTCCTCTTCTGGGTATTTTCCCAGAGGATTCAGAATCAGCACATTACAGTGACACAGCAAAATCAATGTTCATAGCAGCTCAATTTACAATAGCTAAATTATGGAATCAACACAGAAGACCCTCACTGGAGAATGAATCCAAAAGTTCTGGTATATATATGCAATGGAGCTATTAGAAACAATGATATTGTGGACTTTGAAGGTAAATGGATGGCAATGAAAGAAATCATGAGTAGCGAAGTTAGCCAAACCCAGAAAGTCAAGGATGTAATGTTTTCCCTCATTTGTGCAGGGTGGAGCTAAACCCAGGTGTTGGTGAAAGGTAGTCAGACTCATGTATTAGACCCACCAAGTGCACAGCAATACATAATCTAGGCAAACCATAGTCATGTGGGGAGGCAGGGGAATAGGAGAAGAAGGGAAGAAAAATAAAGCAACTATAAACTTGACTTGAGAAGAAAAAAAAAGACATAAAAAAATGCCATGAATCACAATTTTAAAAAGAAACAACGTAGAATTTCCTAAAAGAAAGTACTAAAAGATAAAGAATAAACTTAAGTACTGGTAAATTAAAAATATAATGATCAAAGCACACAAATGATTCAAGTGTTAAACTCAAATAGTTCACCAAAGAATAACATAGGAAGCCCAAATGGGTTTGGGGATTAAAAAAAGCAGAAATCCATGAAATAAAGACTAACTAAACTATAAAGTATTTCTTTAAAAAGGAAAGTTAATCAAGCCTCTGGCCACACTGTTCAAGAAAGTAGATGGAAATAAGTAAAATACAGAAGAAAAATGGAATGTCTTTAAGATACATCAGAGAAAACTGAAATCATAAAAGAATATTATAAACACATATGCTAACAAGTATACAACATATGTAAGCAGAAATAAAACATGAACAGAAAATAATAAATAAAACGAAGAAAATCCCGCAATCAAAATAAGCCCAAAGTACAGATATTTTGACAGATGAATTTATAAATTTTCAACAATCAGATATTTATAAAACAAAGATAAACATACTTTATTGCAAGTCTTCTCAGAGCTTTTTAAAATTAGCTTATTATCATTATACATAATAGTGGAAGTTTTTAATGTATATGCAAACAAATTGAAGATTGAAAGCAATAATCAGATATTTAACAAAAGTAGCCCTAGAGTTTAAAAACTAGAAAATTTACCAATACATTTTGTATATTACCAGTACTTGTGAGGGCCATGTTCTCAACACAGTAGTCTTTACTCATAAATTTAGATGTTCTCTGACCCCACAAGGTGTCAGTAAAGTGAACCACTGGGTGCGTACGTGTATAGTCCATGGCCAACTAATGCTTCCTGTCTAGATGTGATGTCTTGAGGCACTGACAACAGTAAGTTGTTGCTAATGCCCCAAGCAAGTTTGGTTCTGTTACCCTCAGATGTCATCACTTGAGGTACATGTTGTATCAGTTTATGGCAGTTATACGTTCCAAAAGTGTCTTACTCTATCTATGCCCCCAAAGTGCAAATAGATTAATCTGGTAGAGTTGCCTAGGTAAGCCTATTATGCATGTTACTTTACTAACACAAGATTGTACAGTGTCCCGTATGCTGCCTTATGGAGCTGCATTGACATTTTTGGTGCCTATTAAACATTTGTCATATTCTCCATAGGTTATCAACAGAAATTGCATGTCATTCTAACCAGACTAGATCTGCTCAGAACTCCCCGTGACTGCAACACAAGGACTTCCTTGGGTAGTCCAATCTCCAAATGAGACAGAATTGATTTGGTTGAAATAGCTGCACCGAAAATACTCACCAAAATGGCCATTGCATAATTACACTAAACAAAGGGTTTTGCTTTGGTTAGAGAGATACTGAATACTCAAGTACCTGGGCATACTTATATTGGAATGGGCTTTCATGGATATAGCAACTCAGGTTACAGTTAAAAAGATGGCTTTTCATTGTGTTACTCAATATGGTCATAACCAGACAATAACTTTCTGGTAAGAACAGTGAATTTGGCAGACATCCTCACTCCATCACCCAATGTTACTCATGAGGCTTTCCTCCTGCAATGAGGTGCCCTATGAATATGTGGGCCCTAAGGATGACCTTGCCCACCTTACCACTGGACTGGATGCAGTACATGGGGATGGCCTTATATACTAGCCCAATTTTTGCCTCCTTTAGTATAGTCACCTAATCCTTGGGATGGTGTAAAGGCACATCACACAAGACAGTGCCATGCTGTACCTCCTGGTAGCATTATCCATTAGCTATTCTTTCCTTACAAGTTGCAGTGACTGATGGAGAGTCTCAGGTCTCAGCTTTAGCCTCCCATACTACTCAAGCTCTCAGACTAAACATGCCATAACCTTGAAAATTGAGGAAACTACTCAAATTTTTTAAAATAAAGGTACAAAATAGGATAGTACTAATCAGGCTTATGGCTGCCCAAGCTGGAATATGTGCAGACTTTGGGACAGAATGTTATGTGTCTATATCTGGTAAAGAACGAAATATTATCCATGGGTTACTCCAAGTGTTTAAAAAATTGATATCATTGATGCTCCTTCAATTGATCCATTCTCTGGATCAATTGATCCATTCTCCTTCCTTTGACATGGTGCCATACCTTTTATATTATCTTAATAACCTTAGCATAACTGCTGATGGGCTCTTTCTCCTTGTACTGCTTTTCTGGGATATGAAAATAATGTGCCTCCAGAGCCCTGTACTGAAGGCTTTGCAAAAGACATGAGGCAGTATAAGATTGAGGGGGACATGGAGTGGCTTCAGAGGCACTGAAGGGATGAAGTGTTGGGGTAAACACTACTCAGTGCCTCGGAAGATTTGATCCTGGTGGTGATATAAGAAGAATTCTAAGGAATATGATAATGAAGGAAGAGGAGAAGGGAGACTAGCCACTTCCATTGTCTCCAATCTTTAGGCAGGTATCAAAGCAGAGTGACCTTGGCTTTAAAGGAAAAGAATATACTCATAAAACATCTGAAGAACTCCATGTGCACAATGGTATGCAACCTTCCCATATATCCTTTTTCTTTTCACCAGGGGGCAGACCTGCATTGTATCCAAGTCTGCTGTTGCTGAGGAGTAATAAAATGTTCAAACTGTTCACTCCTCCAAGTTCCCTGTGACTGGTAAATAGCATGCTCGCACTTTTTTAGCCTTGAAGTTGAACAGTATTCCTCATCATAACCTTTATAATAGACCAGTAAATTTAATAAAATTTAATATATTTTCGCAGAACATATATGTATGTAAACATATGCACAGATGTATGCATATTTTATATATTTATATTTGCATCCAGGAAGCAACATAACGACATATAACCTTTATGAAGAACCTTTTAAAATTCTATTCAAGTACATAAAAGATATTGGTATTGTAGATTCACCAATATTTCGTGTCTAGTTTCTCTAACTGAGCTACAGAACCCATATAAATCAGATCAAAATTCATAATAAGTATAAAGATTCACAAATAGCTAAATCAATTTGTGAAGAGAATAAGGCAGAGTAAAGGTGACATCATTGGTGGGTGAGGAAGTTACCATATGATATTTTAACATTTACAATGCCAAAGCAATTAAATCAACATATTTGAGAATAGACAAATCTGTGGAACAGAAAAAATATGAAAAATAGACCCATGTTATGAAAAACTTAAGATATGATAAATGGCAACACCATCAAAGAATCTGTAATTTAAGCTGTAATATTGGTAAAATAACTGCACTATATGAAGATAAATAACATTGACATCAATATATGAAGATAAATAGCATTGGACATCTCTCTGGCATCACTTATAAAATATACTTAAGATGATTTTGAGAACTATATGCAAAAAGTAAATCTGTAAAGCTGTTAGGATAATAGTTTAGGAAATATTTTTATACATTTAGAATCTGGAAATGCCTTTTAAATATGACTACTCACCACCATATACCCAAACAACAAGGCAAGTAAATTACTATATTTAAGTACAATTGTTAAGATTTCATTTCATAAATTATACTATGGAAAAGTTAAAAGAAACCAGAAAATAATTATATCATAGGAACAATATCACATTGATATCTACAATTTACATATTAATCATCAAACTTAGCAAGAGAGAAAGAAAAATAGGAAAATGGGGGAAAAAAGAACAAGCATCTTGAAGTTGAAATCCAAATAGCTAAAAATTATTTCAGTGATACTTAACTGCACTCACCTGGAAATCACACAAAACATTAAAGATTCATCATTTTACATCAATTAGAACAGTTGACATCAGAAAATTAAGTGATTCCAAGTGTTAGGGAGGCCATAAGGTAGGAGAAGCGGCAGGATACTTGGGCAGTGATGATATGAGAACGACTCTTAAGCACCAGAAATATATGGTGACTTTATCTATGCATGAACCTTAAGAACCAGAACAAGGTTTATACTGTACCACCATCTATGTAAATATAAACACATACAAAGGAAAACGCATAAGGAAATGTATCTATCATACTGCAGTGGGTGCCCACTGTGAGTGAAAGTAGGGAATAGAATTTAAAACAAACGAATGAATGAATGAATAAATGAAGTAAAACAAAGCAAGGGAGAAACCTTGCCTCAGTCCATGATGATAAAATGCTATGAACTAAGCACTGTGATTAATTTAATGCTGCTTCCAAATTCCAATGAGACAAGAAAGGGGAGCAGGTGGCTAACTGTGTTCAGGATTGTTAACTAGGCACACGGAATGCTGTAATGGAAGAGCAGTCTCCTAGTTTTAGAAAATTATCACTTGTGCTTTGTAGTAGCCTTGTAGAAGAGTTGGGCATTTACTATGATGCCCGTTTTTCATTAAAGAAAAATTGAGCACAGAAAAATCAAAGGACCTTGGTGAGATGGGGCCTTCGTATCGTTTTACATTCTGCTGTCCTATAAGCTAAACCAGATGAAGTGGCTGGTAGGCAACCACTCTTTAACTGACAAACGTTCTGACAAACATTTCATAAGGCTTACTCTTAAATGTGCATGTGTCTCATCTGTGTCACACAGTGAGAGATCCACGCATTTAGCTTGAAGAAATAAGAAAGGAAAATAGGGAAGGATAGGGAGGGACAACAGATGAACATTTATATTACTAACTTTAAAATTCTGTAAGATTCAACAATGTTTTATTGCAAGACTCTTAACAAATGTTAAGAGTATGGAGTTCAAAGACACTGTAAGCACCAAATTACTATTTTATAAAAAGTTACTATAATAAATTTCCAGAAAGAAATCTAAATAAAGAAAATAATTATTATACCTCAGGAGAACCATATATCCAGGTATGGCAGCTAAAGAATAAATGAAACTGCTCATTGTTGACAAGATTAGAAAGTACTGAAGCATCATGGAGCAGTCATGGCCTTTGTCACACAGCCCAAGAACTGCAGATGAATTTCCTGATGCTCGAATGCAGCTACAATTTTGGAACATCTGTCAAAAAATAACATATAATGCTATTTAAGTAACAAGAATTTTGAACACAAATCTCAAATATTTTTACATAGTTGGATCACGATGGAGACTGCTGGGGTCAGGGGTATATCTCAATGGTAGAGCACTTGATTAGCCTATGTGAGGTTGTGTGCACCACTTACCCACATCAAGGGAAAAAATAGAGAATGTTTATCCCTTTATTCCCATCTCCTTTATAGTGTCTCTCAGAATGACAGCATAAAACAAAGCACAGAAGTGTAATTTCCAAGAAAAAGGCATTTTTATGTAAATACATAGAGTAAATCTGCAATATCTCAGCTATTCTAAATGCACACTTTTAAAAACAAAACAAATATTTATTGCCACAACACTAAACATGAACAGTAAAATCTGTTTGACTGTTTAGATGCTTACAAATAAACAAAGCTTTGTCCTCCCCAAATACAGTGTATTTCAAAAACAGAGAAGTCAACCATTTTTGAATCATTATGTTTCCAGATCTTGAAAATTCACAATCGTATATACATATATGTATATATACATATATATGGACATTTAAATATGTATATATCTATCTATCCCTCTCTCTATATATATGGATATTTGTAGCTGTTGTAGGGGGAATATAGAAGAATCAAGAGACTGGGGTGTGGGCTATGTGCAGGTGACTGGATTAGAATCAAATGCACATTTTATTGTTACCATACATGCATTTATGATTATACAACAACTCAATTCCTTTATAAAAAATAAAAATAAAGTTTCAGTACTCAATTATTTTGGGGGATGTTATTGATGACTTTTTCCAAAAATTCTTGTACGCTGTGAAAATTTTGTTAATAACTTCTCTTTTGTTTCTAGTTTGCTAAAACTTTCTGCTTTAAAATTTTGTACTTTATAGAATGTCATATCTAAAACAGTAGGTGATCATATTTTCTCTTCTTTAAACTATTATTTTAGGTATTTATCTTTTTATGGCCATAGACTAGGATTATTTTTTTGAAATAAACAATTTTTTCCTGGAAAAAAAAGAATAAAATTTTTATTTTACTTTGATCACTAGTTAACTTTATAAGGTTAGTCATTTTTGAGATAAGAAGACATGCCTAATTCTTGTTTTAAAAATTGTTGTAATGTGAAAAATGCAGAAAGCACATACATACACATACACAGAAAAGAGAAGAAAAAGCCCAGCAGTTAGCTAATAATTGAGATTCAAGCTGACAACTTTATTTCAATGACAAAACTTTTTTCTGTCCAGCATATTTTAACTCAAATTATTTGAGTAATAATCTAAATTGGTTGGAAATTACAAACCAGTACTCAGACACTAAGAAGGTTTTACATAGATCTGGGAAATGAAAAGTAAACAAGTGTGTAAACAGAAGGTACTTTAAGTTATTCACACACAAAAAAATTAATCTGATTTTAAGAAAAACATATTTTGCTTTTAGCAGATGTAGACCTAGTTCAAAGGTAGAAAGTGCTAGTACGGCACACAGAAGCTCTGTCAAAAAGGCCAGTGGGCGTGTACCATGTTCAGTCCAGCTCCAGAGGATGTCTCACAACCAGCAAGACAAGCTGACATGTATGATAAACCGTTGGCTCCACATACAGGATCCCATGTTTTAGTTGGACAGTTGCAATTTGTATTGCAGTCAGCAAGGACCTTATTTCCCACGTGTAAATCTTGTTGGATTCTGAAATGATTTAAAATAATGCCATGGATACTGAAAGACCATTCAAGATTTTTTTTTTTTACTTCTTTTGTACTAATCCCCAATGACATTTCCTTTCCTCTCCCAAATTAGAAACAGAAATCTTCCAGCTATCAATGTGTAGCTTGCATACTATAGTTTTGGCATAAAAGATAATCTGCTTCAGAGTCACATAATCACTTTTTCAATTACTTGTTTTAGAAAAGCACAGTCAACAAGCAAGCATTAAGTTCCTATGATGTGAGACACATTTTTCCAGATATTATTAGAGCTAAAAAATGAAGACAACCTATTCATTGAGGTTGATCCATGTGGCAGAAAGTAACAACAGAGAGCTAACTTAAAAATCAAAATCTGCTGTTTCCATTTACAATGTGGATAATGCATTTAGCTTTAGAACACAGCCACTTGAGAAAACAAATTCATTCTTCTAGTTTAGTGCCCAGCACTTTTTACGTGATTGTACACCAGTTCAGGATCTAGAGACTGAATTCAAATCCTAATTCGGTGACTAGACCACAGTGTGGCCTTCTACACATTCTCTCTGGGAATCAGCATGATTGGAGATGGAGGCAATATTTAAGATTCTTTCTGATTTTAAAATCCACATTTTTACATTGATATGGTTGAAAAGGTTTTCCATAAATTCCCTTTGTCATTGAATTCCTCTAATCTTGAATTTCTTCATCTATAAAATGGAAATATTAATGCTTATCCTAAATGGAGTTTACAAAACTCAAATCAGATAATGTATGTAAAATTACTTTATAATTTTATATTTGAAATGATTCCAATCTTATAATCCTTGATGATTTTTAAAGGAACATTTCAGGATGTCTTTCATTCCATTTTAACTGACCTGAAGTCAATTTTTAAAATTCCACATCACTATGGACCTAAACATGTCCTGGAGGAATTTTTAAAATTCCACATCACTACAGAAAAACATTTCTGTCAATCCAGATAACCCTCAAAATATAAAATCTAAAACTATTAAATACTTTACACATAACTATACCAGTGGAACACATAAATTTGTATATTAATTTACCATTTATTATTATTCAATTATGCCAAATTTAAGCCCACCGTGGAAACATGTAAAGGCTCTTTAGGTTGCATAGTCAATTCTTAATTTTAATATTCACAGGAGGAAAAAATATATGGATAACATATCCTAATATAATCTACAACTATAGGTAGCTTCCTTTACGTACATTTTAACATCCACTATGACATCACAAGGACAACAAACCACATCACACACACACATTTACACACATACAGAATCATAAACTCACTTATCCTGTGATGTTTCCAACCTTTTTAATAAGCCTAGAGTTTGAATGGGTTGGTATATGATTTGGTCTTGGACAACCATTAGAGAAAATGTACTATTACAGTCTTTTGAAAAAGTATGACATTCACTAGAAAACAACATACCCTTCATAGGACGTAGTTATGCCAGCAACTGGAGAGTTATTACAGGTCACAAGAAAACATAAAAAATAGAGAAGATACTCTAGTACGGATAACCAACATCCTATGTGGGCAGCTTGTTTAACGGTAATCTTGAACTTCTTCATAATTAAACCACCAGCAATATATCCAATGCATATTGGAGGTAAGTTATAAATACCTATAAATGCAAGTAAAATATTATTTACAAAGTAATAACAGCAAAAACAAATACATTATAACTTTTTCTAATATGTCTTACATAATAAGTATTTGGGTCCAACTAGTGATGATTTAACACTACTTAGTTACACATTACACACAGGGGGATTTCAAAATTCCTCAATGTCAAAATACATTTTAAAAACTATTATTATCATTCATATAATTAGTTGCAATAGTTTGTAAATTTCTTGTAGACAGGGATCATAATCAGTATCTCTTTCTCAGGATATACAGGTAGGAGAAGCAAGTCAGAGTTGACCAACAATTTATTAGTGTATTATTTTACTCTCTATTGTGTGGTATGGGAATATATACATACATAGGTATCATATATGTATATATATGATATTTCAGTTATTTCTTCCCACTTTTATTATTAAGAATTTGACTCAGCTCAAGGTACTTTAGAAAGTTATTTAGCTGAGGCTGCGGCTGATGAATGTAGGTATACTTAATGCCTTGCTGTTCTGACCAGCATTCTTCCTTCCAAATTCTTCATCCCCTTTCCCAACCTACATCCCAAAGGAAAGAGCAAATGGGAAAGAGAGCACTAGGCTGCTTTGTAAAATATCTGCCTCTGGCTCACTGAATCATATTCTTGCGAGAACATGTTAAAACTCTAGGCATGTGGACTGGGACAGTCATTCTTTCTTTTTTTTTTTTTTTTTTTTTTTTTTTTTTTCAGAAGAATAAAAAGAGCAGGAAAAAACCCAGGCAGGATAGAATCACTGTGGTTAGGCTGCAGGAAAGACAATGTATGTGGATACAAATATATCTAAAACCACCAGGGGGACCAAGGAACTACATTAGGAGAAATATGAAATTCAAGAATTGAAGCCAAATGAGAAAAACATAGGAGTACAACGCAGTCTTAATGAGTTGACCTTAATCTTTTACAAATCAATGAATGCCTCTCTGAAAATTGACTAATTTTGCATCTCCCAAGATCTCCATACATATTATGTGTTTCCATCCTGACTGGAAAGAGACCAGAAGAGAGAAAAAAAAGGCTACTTCTGGCTTCTTCCCCTTCATACACTTCTTGATTTTCCCTCCTGGAGAGTGGAAAGAGGAAATTTAGCAGAGAAAGAAATACCCTAAAAGACTTCATTTAGGAGTTTTCTAGTCCTGTCATCATACTTTTCACCAGGGGGACAGGGTGTACTAATGAAAAGAAGAACAAACATACCAATGAGGAAGATGGCATCAGAAGTTGATTTTCCATATTGCTGTTCCAGATATTTAGGCATAAAGGAGAACATGTTAGCAAATGCATTGAACTGTAGCACACTTATAAGTATGAAAAGCATGTAAATTGGATTGCATGAAAGACTTTTCATGAATGGTAAGAAATCTGAAATGAAAAAACAACAGCGTTAAAGCAGCTTGGCTTTGCGTTTTGTGGCAAGTGTTTTCCTGAAACATCAACCTCCCTCCCAAATTATATTTTTGTAATGCACATATATCTGTTAATTCTTTTTACCACCTGGACGTTAAAGTTATATGTCATTGTTTGCTTCTCAAGTCAGTGATACACCTGGGCTGGGTAGAATTATAACACAACAATTTACCTTCCCTAAGTCACTACTTAAAGCCAAACTCTAAAGAGATGAAAATAGTGCCTGGGCCCACACCATTTCTTTTTTATCCTTCCCTTTTCTCTTCTATTAATAGCCTTTCTTCTATAGATATCTACTAAAATGGAAGATGCTGTTCTATTCTCTAAAGGCTGAAAGGAAATCACTTTGATAAAGAAGTATGCACTCAAATATTGATTCTATCACTTCCCAAATTTTTAAAATGAAGACATATGTGGGAATGAATGGAATAAAAATTTGCTTCTTCAGAACAACAATTTCAGTGGTTCTGCCCACAGTTCACAATGTACGTTAGAACCTCCTGGAAATATTTTTTTAAAATACCACATGCAGGCCCCATTTACAGAGATTTTGATTCATTTGGTACATACTAAGGACCACATAAAGGATTTAACCAAAGCTTTGCCATGCTTAAAGAATCTCAAAGCCAAATTTGTGGCCTATTATAAATTTGAGTCATATCATTTTGCAACTATTTAGACTCAAATTCTTTTTAATTTCTTTTCACTTTTCCTATCTTGGTGTTCTCTGTCTCAATTTCCTTATTTTGTACTGTCCTGATTTACTTAATCTTAACTTCCTAAAACTCATTTGAGAATGAAGTATCAAAAAATAAACCATTTGGCAGAGGAGGAAGCACAGCTTAAATGCAAAGACATGAAATGAGGAGGGAGATGTGGTCAGAACTTTTTAAATCACCCACGTTTGTTGATATCCCTATCCTAACAGATGAGTCTTGCTAGTTCAAACTTATTTAATTTATGTTTTATCCTATGCTAAGTAAGCTCTTCCTTAGGTTTGAAAATTGATCTTGCAGGCCCCAAACAATATTCTGTGTTAATATTCTCTATCAGTCCATATAAGCTCTTTGAGAACAATTATTACTGTAATTATGATTCTAAGAATTTTCAAGATTCTGAACTGGCTCCTAATCTTCCAAGAAATACTAAATTGTGTTCACAGTGCTTTAAGTGAATTTGTAACTATTAATAAAAATTCTGTGTAAATTGCTATCACTTGTGAGTAATGGTAGAAAGAGCAACATTAACAATGAAAATATTAGTACTAGTAGAAATGATAATAGTAACGTGCAAGAATTCCTTTGACCTTCACACACATCCATATAATAAAAGTACTATTATTATTCCCATTTTATAGATAAGGAAACAGACCCATCCCGTCTTCCAAATAAATACTTTTAAAGAATTCTAATGCCCAGACCACATCCCATATAAATTAACTCAGACTTCTTGGGAATACTACAGAACTTCTAGGAGTTACTAATTTTTAAAATTTCCTAAGTGATTCCAAGGTATGCCACACTTGAGAACCAGTATTCTCGGATACTAAATAGTAACACTGTCTTAGCTGAGCTTCCCACAGAAATATCTTCTTGTAAACTATGCCTTGAACTTTGATTAAGGATCTATACCAAAAAAAAAAAAAAAAAAAAAAACAGCCCACAAAATACTACATGAATTATGCCACTGCATTTGCTGGAAAACCACTATGTGGTTCAATGTTACCTATATCATACATCATATGATGATAATATTTTCTACATTTTTACACTTTGTAAGTTGGGGAACAGTTTCTCTTTTAAAATTATTATTTTTCTCTTTATCAAATATAAAAAATCATATTACCTATCATGTTTCTGCTTTCTGCCTTAACTTCCAGGAAGCTCACAGCTAAGCTGAATGTTTGCTTACAGAACTGTACTACCTATTATGACTAGTGTATATTTTTTCCTACTCCTGTTCTTAGTTTGAATTTCTGTTTGTTCATTTTTTAATTAGAACTGTTCTCTGCAGAACAAATTCTTTAATGCAGATGGGACAAATATATCTGCTTATGGAATGCCCATAATTACCTAAATTTCTATACAAAAAAATGAGATGTCAGCCTTCAAATTATATCATTTGTTTCCAAGTAGTAGCACAGGAAAAATCAGACTAGTTGAACTTTATTGACTGATGACTATGAGTCACAAGGTGTCTTAATAGCATGTATTAGCAGCATAGCATATTATAGTGCTAGATTAAAATACAGACACATTTATATAAAACAAAAAGTAAATTACAGAGTGTTTAAAAATTTTATATTTGCCTTTAGTGATTCCACGCTTTTCCTTCTTGACCTCTGCTCTCTCTTTCTCTTCTTTGACATTTTTAATGATGTCAGATGTATCCTCTAGTCCTTCCTTTGGAAGCGTTTTGGGCAGAAAGAAAAAAGGAATGGCAGTGAGGACATTCACTCCAGCACAGATCAAAAAGCCAAACCACCATGCACCGACCCAACGAGTATCAGTGGGAGTTATGGTCAGATCATCTGTAAAGACAGGTACATTTGTATTAGCTTACATCATTATTTCCTGCATGAGGTATAGAAAACTATTAAAATTATAACTCTCAGGATTTATTCAAATACAAAATTTTCATACAATTCAGACATTTATAAAACTTATCTGAGGTTCATCCATAGGTATCAGATTTAAGTTAGATAGGAACAAGAAGTCAGAGTGAGCTGTTGCACAGTGGGGTAACTATAAATAACAATTCCATGCTATACATTTCAAAAAGCTACAAGAAAGGATTCCAAAAGTTTTCATCATAAAAAATGATAAATATTTGAGGAAATAGATATGCTTAACCTGATGTAAAAATTATACAATGTACACATGTATCAAAATATCACATGGAATACCATTAATATATATAATTTTTGTTTATGTATCAGCTATAATAAATTTAATTTAAAAAGATTTTTCTAACAATATATGGGTTTATGATATTATCCTACAATAAGTTAGCCTTAATCATCTATCCTCTCACATAAAGACTTGATAACTAGGTACTTAATAAATAACTGAAAGCTCTATTTCATTATCCACAAGTTATTGCTTGATTAAAATCAATGTGCTTAAATCTTTTAAAACCATAATATGGCTGAGACACAAGAGAAAAAGTAATGGATTTTCAGTCACAAAGTCTGAACTTTATTTTCCTCTACTATTTACTCCACTTTGGTTGGCTCATGTAGAGTGGATATAATCTACCTACATGAGGGTCAAATAGGACAACGATTACATGCAATTACATACTTGAGACGCTTTGGACAGTCTACACACTATTCAAACAGATTTTATTGAATTACCTGTGTTTACAGATCCAGTGTCTACATAAATATTTGCACAGAATGACGCTAATAGAAGTCCAATCAAAGGACCTATGATAGCTCCTGTTTCTATAAACCCTAAAAGTAAACAAAAACATACAGTTACAGTATACTTATAAACCCACATAAAAAGTTCTCATTCTCTGAAAAGACTTAAGGTTTCCCCTTACATTTATGGGGGGAATGAGGTGGTTCTAGGGATTGAACCTAGGGACTTGCTTATGGTAGGCAAGTACTTTCCCACTGAGCTACAGCCCCAGTGATCTTAGATATTTTTGACTGTATTCAACTGATAAGAAAATAAAACTTGGTGTGTACATAAAGTAACATTTATTTTTGTGAATATTGAGAAAGAAGC
Organism: Aplodontia rufa; assembly: GCA_004027875.1. NCBI lineage: Eukaryota > Metazoa > Chordata > Mammalia > Rodentia > Aplodontiidae > Aplodontia > Aplodontia rufa. The sequence goes on along the minus strand of PVKS010005498.1, from coordinate 19,746 downwards.
TGGTATTGTTTGGATCTGGGTGGCAACTGCAGGAAGGTAAGGTGTGGTTAAGAAGTAGGTCACTGAAAGTGTGAAGTGTGGCACTGGGGCTTATATTCTACTCCTGATAAGCAGAGCTCTCTGTTTCCTTATTGCCGTATCCTGAACTGCTTTTCTCCTCCACACCCTTCTGCCATGATGCTTGCCCTCAACTTGGGCTCAGAGCAAAGGAGTGAGCCATCTGTGGACTGAGAGACCTCAGAAACTGTGAGCCAAAATAAACTTTTGCTCCTCAAAACTGTTTTGTTGTTGTTGTTGTTGTTCAGGTCTTTTAGTCACAGAGACAAAAAAAGTTGATCAAAACAATGATTATTTCAGGTATTTGTTAAAGTAACAAAAAGTTGACTGACACAGAAGCCTCATACTAAAGCCACTTTCGCTGTGCTTACAAATTCTCTTTTATGATGAGTAAAAGCTTTGCTGTAACAGCACAGGATGTTACAAATAAGATCGTGCTATTTACAAAGCCATGATAAATAGCATGATCTTTTTGATGCTTTCCATAGCCATGTTTTTTTGGTTTCTAAACTGTGAGCCAAGACAAATCTGAATTATTACTATTTTTTATTTATTTATTTATTTTAAAGAGAGAGGGACAGTGAGAGAGAGAGACAGAGAGAATAAATTTTTATTGAGTTTTTCACATGGCTTTTGTTGCTCTGACACTTAGTTGTGTACGTGGGTGCTGGGGTTTGAACCCATGTACTTGGCACATGCCAGGCAAGTGCTGTAACCATCAAGCCAGTGCTCCAGCCCTAATTTTTTTTTTTTTTTTTTTAGAGAAAGGGAAAGGAAGTTAAACTTTTTCATCTGGTTTTTGTTTTTCCTTTATTTATTTGTATATGAGGTGCTGGTGATCTAATCCAGGTCCTCACGCATGCCAGGTAAGCACTCTACCACTGAGCCACCTCTCTAAACCCCATAGCAATGTTTTTGAAGGAATTCTAAAGCAATAACACTAATATGATTTTTTTGCTACACATTCCTCAGAAAAATGTCATTCCAAATCTTCAGCTTGAATTTTCCTTCCATGAAACAATTATGCCCTCATTATTATGGTGCACCTTGTTGATTTTATCACAATCTCTTTTCTTATCCTCCACATTCTTATTTTCCTCCTTTATTAGCCTCCTGTATCCTTAATTGGCTTCTCAATCATTAGAAGGTCATCATCAGTCACCTCATGACATACCTAGAATTCAGAATGTGTGCTGAGCCCTTCCTGCTCACTCAAAATCCAGGCACGAGCTTCTCAATTTTCTTCAACTTCACTTCAAATTCTCTTTGCCTTTTGTCTCCTCATTTTCCACGGTTCCCTGGGCTAGTCTACCTGTGTAGACCTGACTTGCTGGCAGCAACCCCTTCTACCTTTTCTGTGGTCTTCCTCTATCACACACTCCCTGTCCTGCACTTATTTCATCTCCCCCTACCCAGTTAGTGCCATGATATTGCAAAAGCACTCTGCTCTCTTCTTTTCCCTGCACTCCGTCTCCACTTCCTCACCTCCTCCACACTTTGCTTAAATCCTTTCACATTATATTTGAAATACTTATAAATAATGATTCTTTGTCATTAATCCAGTGTCTTATTTTGTTCTTCATCCTGCTAATTCTAAGTCATTTGACATTGTGGGCCAACTCTTTTTTATTTTTCTCCTAGAACCTTCACAAAACCATACAGTTATTATTTCACTTTTCCCCCTAAGACTACTCCTTCTTTGATTTTTCTTCCTCTTATTCTACCTGCTAAATTAGAAGTGTGTCCCAATGCTTTACCCCAGGACCTGTCAGTATTCATACGAGAATCCCATGGCAACCTCACTTCTCCCTCATAATCTCATTTATTATCTCTCTGTAGATAATTCTCAAGCTTTATATCTAGCTTTTATGTTTTCTCCTAAACTCCAGAGCCACACATGGAACAATTTTCTTGATGTATTTGATTTATAGTTATTTGATTATACACACATGCAGATATATAATATTCACATATATCGTTATTTATTTGCTATTATGAACTTATTATGAATCTGTTATTCATCTTCATACACAGATAAATATTCATCTTAATACATAGAGAAATTATCAGTTCATTTTATATATTATATATCTATTAGGGGTTAGATATGAGATATTCCCCAAAAGCTCATATGTGAGAGATTATAAGAATGTTCAGAGGTAAAATGATGAGATCATGTGATCTTTAATGTAATCAGTGGGTTGATTCACTGATAAGGATTAATTGGGTGATAACTAGAGGCACTATAGGCAGGTAAGTGAAGGCTGAAGGAAGTAGGTCACTAGAGATGTGACTAAGCTGATTAAAACAGAAAATAGTACCAAGAAAGGAGGTCATTGCTGTGACTAACCTAACCTTGTGGTTCAGAAGCTATCTGGAGTTTGCGAAAGAAATTCTGAGACATTTAGAGGTACAAATTGTAAAAGATTTAGAATGTTGTAAGCACTGTTTAACAGGCAATTCTGAGGGAAGCATGAAATAGCAGAATGATAACAGGACCATGACTAATAAAGACTGGGCTCTTGAGATTTCAGAGAAGACACGAGACACTATTGGAAATTGGATTAAAGGCCAATTATGTTACATTATGGCAAAGTTTTTTATCTGAATTTTGACTATGTTCTGAGACTCTCTGTGATGTTTAATTTAAAGGTGGTGGACTATTTACTATGGTGGAAGGAATTTCAAGCTAGCATTCAGGGGATGGCATGCTCATTGCTGGAAGCTTTTAGCAAAATTTACTGTGATAATCAGGAGCAGGAAAGCAAAGCTAAAAGATTTGAAAAATTTGCAGTTCAGCCAGAAAAGTCTGAGTAAAACTGGGGCTAAGAAAGGTGTGATTGTTAAAGACATTACAGATATTAAAGAGATGCTAAGTACTTTATCCAGAGAAAATGGGAAACATGGCTTGAAGGCATCTCAGGAATTGGTAAGGCAATGCCCACCACAGGCACAAGGGTGTAAAAGTAAAAATGTCTTTGAAGAGAACATGGGGGTACCCTGCTTGCACAGTGGTACCTAGGAAATTGTTTCACTGTGCTCAGCCATTCAGGCACTCAGAGGGTGCTGCGGCCATGGTCCCAGGAGGCTTGGTTACTGCTCCAATTAGCAGCAGACCTTAGCATCAACCTCGTGGTCCTGGCTCTGCAGTGGAGTTAAGGGGTCATGAGACTTCTACTGAGATTTCATAGAAAGGTTTGGGAGGCCAGGCAAAGTGTAGCAGAGTCAGAGTCCCTATGGGCTGTCCCTGAGAGCGTGATGCATGAAGACGTGAAAAGGAAGCCAAAGCTACAGCAGAGACTCGCTGAGATTAAGAGATGCCAGTAACATTAGACATCTGCCAAGGAATCTGCAGGAATGGAGCAGAGACAAGTCAAGAGAGAGTCATGTGTGTTGTGACCAGTAAGGCCACAAGGGAAGAGCTACACAAATCTTTTGAAGGGAATAACATGATGCAATGTTCCCCAGATACTAGATATGGGCTTGTTTGCCCAGCTGGGTTTTGGGCTTATTTTGGTCCCATCTCTTCTTTTTATGCCCCTATTTCTCTCTTATGGAATGGAAATGTTTACTCTGTGCCATTATATATTGGGTATATGTAACTTGCTTTTGATCTTGGCTCAGAGTCAAGAGTTTACTATGAGTCTCAAGTGAGATTTTGGACTTGGTCTTAACTTTTAAGACTATAGAAACTCTTAGAAATGGACTAAATGTATTTTTCACTGTGAGATGGACATGAGTTTTGGGGGGCCAGAGGTGGAATGTTATAGTTTAGATCTGAAGTGTCCCCAAAAAGCTCAAATATAAGATAATTCAAGAATTTACAGAGGTGAAATGATTAGATTATAAGATATTTAACCTAATTAATGGGTTGATTCACTGGTATGGATTAACTGTAGTAAATGTAGGCAGGCAAGATGTGGCTGGAGGAAGCAAGTCACTGGGGGTGTGACTTTGGGGTTTACTTTTTGTCCCTGATGAACAGAGCTCTTTCTCTGCTTCCTGATTGCCATGCTCTGAGCTGCTTTCCTCTGCCATGCCCTAATCCCTTACTTGGGTCCAAAGCTATGAAGTTGGCTGACCATGGACTGAATCTGTAAAGCTGTGGGCCAAAAAAAACTTTTCCTCCTCTTAAGTTGTTCTTGTCAGGTCTTTTGTTCACAGTGATGCAAAGGCCAACTAAAACAGTATTTTATGAATATCAAAACAAGCTATTTGCTAGTTTATTGTAGAAAATGCATGCATTCTTTCAATAGAAGTATATGAAGTGATTTAAAAGGACTGAAAAGCAAAATAGTGAAAAAGAATATCACAAAATTAGTGTGTCTCCAAAAAGCACTAAAAGTTATTTGGGGTAATGATTTCATAACTTTCAAGATTTTAATCTATCTCGATTATGTGTAGGTTTGTTCCTATTTTCACTCATTCTCTTTAAGTTTTCTGATTTTTAAAAGATATACCCAAATTAATAGGAAAATATCTCTATACTCAAAGTTATGATTTTATATCCAACTATAGATGGAATAGATAAAGACTATAAGCAAGTCATTCATAATAAATTATAACTATTTTGAATATTGGGAGATAATATAAGGAAGTGGGTCTTGGGTTGACTGTTACACCAGGCAATACACAGATTTTAAAAAGGTAATTTTAGGAAACATCACCAAAAGAATGAAGACAGCTTTTATGAAAAATATGAAGAAGCCTGACTAGAATATGGAGATTGTGGTGAAAGGAAGCTATCAAGGAAGCTAAATATTAGAAATATGGTGTCCGAGTCATTACTGATAAGAGATCAGAGTTAATAACACCAGCAGGTGTCATGAATGTGGTTAAAAAAAAAAAAACACTTGATTAAAACAACGTCTCAGAAAGATTACAATGCAAGAATGATAAAAAAAAAAACTGACAAAAAATACAGAAATAAATGACCTGCAAAGAAGTTAAAATAAATGAAAAAGTAACAAGAACCTGAACAAAAACAGAGGTAGCAAAAGTAGTAAGAAAGATTTTTCATACTAAGCAAAATTTTAGAGAAAACATCTGTAAATCTCTTAGAATATTGGAAAGAGTGCAGTGTCAGAGAAATAGAGAATTCAGAGGACTTGAGGAGTACTAGATTAGTGGCATTTTTAATAGCAGAAAGCAGAATTTACAGTTGGGTACTGTTGCACATGCCTGTGATCCCAGTGACTCAAAAGGGTGAGGCAGGAGGATAGCAAGTCCAAGACCAGCCTGGGCAACTTAGAAAAACCCTTTCTCAAATTAAAAAGGATGTGGATGTGACTCAGTGTTATAGTGCCCCTGGGTTCAATCCTCAGTAAAAAATATAAAAAGGCAGATTCGACAAAGTAGCTTATTAGAAGTTAGCATACAACTGCTGCATTCAACAAAATTATGGCTGTCTATGCCAAGGCATTGTGCTCATCATTCTAGAAATCACTAAGATTCCATACGAACAATTATATTTTTAATTTGTTGGTTCTTTTCAGATACACATTACAATAGTATATACAATGACATAATCGTTCTTTTTTTTCTAAAGAGAGAGGTACAGTGAGAGAGAGAGAGAGAAAATCAATTTTATTTAGTTTTTCACATGGCTTTCATTGTTCCAACACTTCGTTGTGTATGTGGTGCTTGGGGTCAAACCTGCATCCTTGCGTTTGTCAGGCAAGCACTGTAACCTCTGAGTCACCACTCCAGCCCCATAATGACATAATTATAAAAGCATGGAGTATAAGTTGTTTTAATTCAGTCCCCAGTATTTCCCCTCCCCCCACCCCATTCTCTTCCTTCTACTCTACTGTTCTTTCTGTTATTTACTAACAGATTTTTTTAAAAAATTAGTTTTAAACCTCAAGGAACACATTATCATGAAAAAGAGGTAAGGAAGGTTTTCAAACTTACCAATATATAAAGGAGAGTTTTCTGATTTGGAAAAATCTTCTATATAGGAAATGCCCAAAGGCATGATGGGGGTTTCACCCATTCCACGTATAATATTTCCCACCAGTACATATACCCACATTAATGACTTAACTTCCTTCACACACTCTGCATTAAAATGAACAAACAAAATTACATTAGTGCTCTGATAGGTAAGTGTTAGTGACACTTAATTCAAAGTATTCCACAGTTCTTACATGCCCATGACACCCTGTCAATCATTTATCTTACTATGCCACCAACGAATTACCAGTGTTGCATTTTCCTTGAGAGGGTGCTTAGGTATAAACAAGTGGAAGTGGTGTGCTGGAACCAGTTCTACTGGGTTGTGAGAGAAGTCTATCCATATATCTTTGCAATTCAGTATTTAGTGGCAATTCTTGGGTATTTTGATGGGAGTATTTATATCACAGAATTTGGCAAACACTATCAGACTTTTACCCACATCCCCCCAAATTCAGTTTACCAGTAACGAAGGGACCCAGTTAGCAGCTGAGTGCTACTACATCCCTATACAACTTTGGGGACAGAAAAAACACACACAAATCTTTCTCCCTATAATTCATATCACATTATATTTAAACCCAAGTACCACTCAAGGTCAAATTCTCTACAGCTGATTATTTTATAAAAACTAAAAATACTTAACAGGGTAATAATTACTTTGTTTTTTCTATAGAGTTGTGTACTGCAACCACCAAAAAACTTTTAATAAAACCACCTCAATTCTTGGGGCAACAGCTTCTTATTAGAATAATAATGACCAGGTCTAAAGGGAAAAACAGAGATCTCTGAAGACTTATGTCTATCTCTTTTCCATTTTTGTTCTAAGCCACAAGAGCTGTCAAGATTAAGCAAACAGTGTGGGGGTAATGTTTTCAGGGCAGTGAAGGAATAAGTACTTTCACCTCCTATAAACTGGCTCGGTGTTGCCCACACACTGGAGGGTCCTGAGCACAGCTGGGTCTTTTGAAGTCTGCCTATCGATCATTTCCAGTCCAAAAACATCATTGTCTCCACTTCTGGAGATTTTTTTTTCAATGATGAGAAAAATGATTTGTATCTAGAGATCATAGACAAATCCTAGTCCTACTGTCGGACAAAACTGAAAATGTCAGGTGATGCCCTTCCCTGGAGATGCACCAGAGTCGGGAGCTTTGGTTGTAACCACTGTAATGCAGACCAGGACTTGCAGGAGCCTTCCACAAAGCCAGCCCATGAGGTGAATTCAGGCTGTTGCTGGTGTTTTCCTTTATTTCCCTGGGTGGCTTCTTTGGCTTAGCGCTTTGGAGACAGATAGTATTCAGCTCTGAAACTACTTTGGTTCCCACAGATTAATGGCAGTTAAGTTCCCAGCTCTTGTCACTACTGCAACTTCCACTGTCAAGAATCCAACAAAAAATTGTCCCCATCACAGAAGGAGAAGTTCTGGCCTGAGGTAAGTCAATGGAGTCACCTCCAGACTAAGGACCACCAGAAAATTATTCAGATCCCTTAGCATGTAAAGGGACAAAGGCCAGCATGCTAGTTCCTGGACCTACAGGAAACTGGAAAAGCACCCTTCGTTGTGCTGGCTGTAAAATCAAGAGAGTTAAGGAGGGAAAGAAGACAGAAACACAAGTTCCTATTAGTTGAAAGGGAACACAGTAATCCCAAACTTCAGCATACTTGTTGCTTTCCCAGCTATAGAACATGAATGATATTATATAAATCTTTGACTTTTGTTTCTATCTCTATTTGCATAATCATGTAGAGCAAATCATGGGCATAAATACATTCTTCAGACATTTTTCTCTGGGATTAACTCTACACTGGTCCTGGTATGCTCACATTTGACGCATTTTTTGTTTGCTTATTTGTTTTGCAGAACTGAGGATGAACTCAGGGCCTTGTGCATGCTAGGCAAGCGCTCTACCGCTGAACCACCTCTCCAGCCCTCTTTCACTCATTTTTAAATAACCATTTTAAGAAACTGACAAGGAAGTCTTAATAAGTACACTGAAATGAGGGATAACATTCTATATAATTAGACATTTTTATTCCCCTCTAAAATCCCTGAATTAAAATATCTTTCATTCATTTACCACAGTCATTTAACCAAACCCAATATTTCATCCAAAGCCTCTCAACAGAAAGTATTCAACTGCAAATTCATTGGACAGAAAACAATAAAATGAAGTAGACAACCTGATGGATCTTGTGTTGGTCTTGAAGTTTGGGTTCCTTTTTCTATACACAAGAAACTGTTTGAGGACAAGTTGCTTGAAACTGAAACTGTAGATTCATATTCATATCTGTATAAACGTGGGGAAAACATTTATGTTAAGGAACTAACGAGGACAATGGGGGCATTTTGCAGATTACTGACTCCTGCTTCACTTAAGTCACAAATCCAAATCCTACAAAGATGTCTTTTCATTCTTGTTATTCTAATCACCATAAATTAATATCATCAAAAGAACCTGCTGAAAATGTGGACACCCTTTAAAGTTAGCTTTCAATTCTCTGCTTGTAAATGATATATCTTTTAGATTATCTTACATCAACCATCTGTGATTTTTAGGTGACAATTTCTTAGAAATAATTACTGGGAAAAAAGGGACAAAAACTAAAAAAATAATAATATTCAAAGTATAATTAAGAAGATAAAGGCTTTGGGGTGGAGGGGACAAGACAATAAAACAAGTCTCTAACTTTGGATACTCTGAGGTTTGCTCATAAGAAGCATAACCATGACTTTCTGAGAATCCAAAAATAATTACTCCACAATGTTCACTAACTCCTAAGAAAAGAAAATATTTGGTCATCATAATGGGGGACCTTAGGAGAATCTCAATTATGATAGCATAATGTAATGGTTTTTTCCTCTTCATACAAGAACAAAGGGGTTAATACACTGTGGTCACTTAATTTAGGCAAATTACCACATGATCCAAATGTTCTTTCCCAGAAAATAAATTACATGCTACAAGACCAGAGGAAATTATGTCCAACTAAGTCTCTCTTTGTTACAAATCATTCTGAGTTTCTTTTTATGTGTATATTAGATAAGAGAAAGCCAAAAAAAAACATGCCCTTCTTAGTCATATTTGAGTTAGAATGTTATGCTTGGATATCCTCAATCGCTTTAATTTTTATGCTGTAGGACATAATAAAAATACAATACCTTCTCCTCAGAACAATCCCCTAGTCATGCCCACAGAACATGGCTGTGAACTGTAAACAAAGGTTTCTGTCTCTGCTCATGCGGCCAGTGAGACATGATGGCTTCAAAGAAATAACACCTTTGGCAGAGGTTAAAACGAACATAAATAACAGCTGAATATTACTTGATGTTGCCTTGGATAGGACAGGAATTAAAAGAGCAGTTAAAATTCTTTGCCTATAAACTTTTGGTCCTTTCAAAAATATCTTTTGTTCATTTAATTTATACACTTAAAATTCAGTCACTTATTTGAAGTCCATTTATTCATAAGACATCAACCAAATGACAGTAAAACGAATTTTAAAATTAAAAAGGAGAAGGTATAATTCCACAAGGATAAAAAGACTGGGAGATCTGACAATAAGAGAGAGTTTAGAAGTTTTGAAAATGAGAAAGGAGATATGTAATGGTGACTGAATCAGAGAATGAGAAACATAGTCCTTAAGTGTCTACTGGGGAGCTCCCAAACACACGCTGTACACTTCCAGAGAGATTTAGGCAAGACACTTGAAATGTAAAGTGGGCATGATTTAAATTCCAAATGACTTACAAACTTTGGTTTAAAGTGTGCATAAGGATGAGTGGGACCCACAGAGACATCCCCTATTTCTCCAATTGAAAAAGGTCTACTGAGTCTAAAGTCTAAATAGGCACACTGAAGATAGGAAATCATGCTACAAATTGAATATTAAGTAAAAAAAAGCAAATCTGCATACTACAAAATGAGATTACCATTCTCACCTGGCTGGTAGCCAAATTCCTTTCTCCAAGCAGTAGGAGACTCCCTACCTAGGATAATAAATGTGATGCAGAGTTGCCAGCCATCTGAAAACAGCCAATCCCTGCCCACTCTGTGAAAAAGTCCTCCAATAATCAGTTCCTATACACAAACATGGAATTTCCAGTTAACTTATTCTTGTTCCGCTCTCTTAAATATGAGTAAATAAGCAAGGACCAGATATGTGAGGGACACCTATAATGGTAAAGGCAGAGGCAAACAAAAAAGTACACTTGGAGGAGCCAGAGACAGAAATGACAGATGAAAAAAAGAGGGTAAAAAATATTGTCATCTTAAAAAAATAGGATGTTATTTTAAAAAGAGATTCAAAAAACAAGAGTCTTTGAAAATTAAAAATATGGGGCTGCAGTTGTGGGTCAGTTAGAGCACTTGCCTGGCATGTGCGAGGACCCAAGTTCAAACCCCAGCTCCACATACACAAATGGGTGTTGGAGAAACCAGAACCAGATGAAAAACTAATAAAAACGATTTCTCTCTCTCTCTTCCTCCCTCCCTCCCTCTCTCTCTTAAAAAAAAAGAAAATTAAAAATATGATAGTATAAGGTAGAAACCCATTTAAAGGTTTGGAAGACAAATCTCTCAGAAAGTAGAAGGACATGAGTCATAAAATTAGAGAAAGATGAGAAAAACACGAACTTAATCCAGGATGTCTAATATTCAAACAGCGAAAGTTCTAGAAAGAGAAAAAAGGGGTGCGGGAAGATATTATTAAAGAGAAAAAAATTTTTTGAGTACTTTCCCCAAATGTCCAAATTGAAGACACTTACCACAGAGGAGGAAAAGGATTTACATCAAGACAATTATGAATTTCACACTCTAGAGCTTAAAAGAAAATTCTAATATTTCCTAGGGAAAAGAAACTGGTCACAGGGATTAGAATTACACAGGAGTTTCAACAATAATCACACTGAAAACAAACAAACAAAAATCCTTTAGAATGGTATCTTCAAAATCCCTAGAGAAAATATTTCCTACCTAGAATATTATTCCTGCCAAACTATCAATCAAGGGCAGAAGTAAAATAAGAATACATTCAGATGTACAAGGTTTTAAATTTTATATTTCTTTGAACACATTCTGAGAAAGTTATTAAATTCAGGGGGGGGATTAAAAAGGAAAACATAAGAAACGATACCTAGGGAATGAGTAACTGAAAGTAAGAACAGATGCCCAAGAGTAAAAATGGTCGAAAATTCCAAGGGAAGAGTGATGCAGTCTCCCGTTCGGAATGCAGAGGGTAACAGCAGTACAGAGGGTAATAAGAAAGAATCTTCTGGACAAAAATTGTTAGGTTGATTCCAGGGAGCTGGGTAAAGCATCAGGCAGCCCACGTGCATGTGAAAGGAACAACTAATCAGACGCTGGCAAACAAGCCCAAGTGGTGTCTCATTAGCACCCCATGATTAACGGGAGTTACCAGCCAATCTCTGAAGGACCTCCTCTGCCCACCCCAGATAAAGTCGCAACCCACCCCAGCGCAGGGAGGGTGAGGGGTGCCTCTTCTACCTGCCCTCACTCTGATGGCCACGTGAATCTGCCCAGAGAGCTCTCGATCCAAATAAAAGCTCTGCTTAGCTGCTTTTGGGCCTGACTTTACATTTGCTGCCAAACATCCGTGTTTTTTCCTGATTCTTACAAAAATGAAACTCTGACTTGTACTGAGAGGTCAGTTGCTCTACCAAATGGTGAGAAATAGGTGAGAGGTACAAAGAAAGCCAATCAAATGAAAAAAATGAATAAATTATTATATTCAGATAAAATAAAGATGATATAACAAAGGAAAGATAACAGCATGATTAAGTGGTGAAAAGTATTTTCAATGTAAATAGTAAATGTGATTTTATAGTTGGAATTCAATATATATCACATAACACCAAGGTAGTAAAACCTAACAAGACACAGAGGTGACCAGAAGAAAGAGCTAAAGCAGTTATAAGTGGTTGACTCTGGAAAGCAAGAAAAGGGGGCGAGGGACAACTCTTTCAATATAATTTTACTTTTACAAATTTGTGCATAAATTAATTTGGTAAAAATTAAAAATCAACATTCAGACTGATCTGACTCTGCAATCTAAAATTAAACAGAACCTCACTGTAATCAGAAGTGTCTAAATAATCCTGAGGGAGGTGTAACCCCCAAATTTTGGCCGATCTGAAGAATTTTTTCATCAGAACAAACTTTTTTTTTTTTTAAAGAGAGAGGGACAGTGAGAGAAATAATCAATTTTATTTAGTTTTTCATGTGGTTTTCTCTGACACTTCGTTGTGTACATGCACTGCAACAGCTGAACCACCACTCCAGCCCCGCCCCCGGACCCAACTTCTTGGAAGAGATGTCCCAAAGCTGTTTCACAAATTGAGAGAACTCGACTGTGTGAGTAGAAGTGAGGCAGCCAGGAGCACAGCAGAGACTGGGGAAGCAGAATCCAGTTCCCCCAGCTCCCACTTCAGGGCTCTGTGCTTATAGGAAGCACTGCTCTCAGAGCGGGGGTCCCAAGCTTCAGTTCTTGGCAAATGAAAACTGGACCTAAAACATCATCAAAAACTGGAATACTTACCGGTTCATGAGGAAATGTGGTAGCAATATCAAGAAACACCCTAATCCCATAACCACACATCCGACACCAATCATTATAGGTCTATGTAGTTTAGTTCCAAAATAACTCACAAATATAATCAACAAAAGATTTCCTATGGGAAAAAAATTAAGAATGCTTATTTCAATAAGTATTAACAAAAATCTTAACAGCCTCAACTAATCATTTATACACTAGTATTTATTGTATAACAACCATCTCCAGTACTGGGATTGGTGCTCAAGATGCATAAAACAATTAAATGAGTAAGACAGAACCCCTGCCCTAAAGGAGGACTCTATTTCACAATTGAGAGAGATACATAAACAGATCTCTTTGGAACACCAGCATTTAAAGAGGGCAGAGGAAAGTAAGCCAGTGAAAGGGGCTGAAGAATAGTTTCGGGGAGTTTTAAAGGCTCTGTCTGTGATTATCCAATCTTGGGAAATGGGACATAAAAGTAGGTGACAGCTTGTGTGTGACCTCTGGCCTTTCCTTCCATGCCTGCTCCAGAAAACTAGTGTGTAGTTAAAAACTAAAATAACCAAATATAGAAATAGGTTCTTGGCAAACTACACATTTTTAATTCAATGAATAATATTTATCTTGCTCCTACTATGTATAAAGAAAACCTCTATGATGAACTCATGGATTATAAAAATTTCAAAAAAACTTTTCCTCAAGGAGGTAATTTTCTAAGTAGAGTTGAATATTTCGAAGGCTTTTCTTTGAATCTCTGTTTCTCTCTAGGCTGCCTTATATATAGAAGTGGTGTCAACATTATTTTACATGGAGAGTGCCCCATTTCTATAGCCACATCAGCCACATGGCCTCTCCACATCTCTAAAACCCCCAGCACCAAAACCGTCCTTGTTAAAGGTCATGTCTTGAACGTTCATTGAAATATATATGTCTTTGTGTAGGGAAGAATGCAAGAGCTTTCTCTCTACACATAAGTGGAATTTATCTTTCACTTAGACTTGCTCTGTCAGTAAAATAATAGCCGTGAGCACACAGGGCAAGAGAAGTTGTGGTCAAGTCTATGGCAAATGGTGCTTGTAAAAATAACTGAGGGAATCCAAGTTAAGTGGTATTTCTTTGGGCATCTGTAAATGATTCTCCCTCTCCTTCGCAGCAATTTATTCTGCATCTTCATCATTCTCAAGTCACCTATCAGCTTCAAAGGTCATGGTGCCCATCTGACCAGCCTAGTCCAAGCACAATACCTGGGCACTGCCAATTTACACCAACAATTAAAATGTCATATATATAGTACTATATAATTAGTACTGGGGATTGAACCTAGGATGCTTAAACATTGAGCAACATTCCCAGCCAATTTTATTTTTAAATTTTGAGACAGGGTCTTGCTAAGTTGCTAAGTAAGTTTCTGAGGTTGGCTTTAAACTTGCAATCCTGCTTCAGCTTCCCGAGCTGCTGGGATTATAGGTATGTGCCACTGTGCCTGGCTCTCTCATATATTTTAAACATTTCCCTCTCACTAAACTTTAGTCTCCAGATGTATTCTAGTTTCTCTTTAAACTTCCCAGAACATTCTTCTATACTTACAGATTCCATGTTCGCCTCCCATTCTTTCTTGAAGTCACTGCTGTCTTCCCTACTTTTTAGTTTCTAAATATACCATTCAACTAAAAGTACTTGGCAAAGATCATGTATCACTTCCATATTATGAAACCCAGGAAATAGTTCTCCATTCTTATCTCATTAGATATTTCTAATGATTTCAACACTTTTGCATGGAACTGAAAGACATTTTTCCTTTTGTAAGTTTCTACTCCCTTGGCATTTATAATTCCATTCTCTCTTGGTTCACCTGTTGTTTCTCTGAAGATTCTCTCTTAACACTTCCATGGATTTCTTTTTCTCCCATCTCTCAAGGATCTATTGTTTGTCCATGGTTCTTGTTCATTGGTTTGTTTTGTTTGCAGTGCTGGGATGGAACTCAGGGACTCATTCATGCCAGGCAAGCATTTTATCACTGAGCCACATCCCCAGTCCCTGTCCATTGTACTTATCTTACATCCTCTCCCTGAATAGCCTCTCCTGCTCTCTAGTCTTAACAAACATGTACTTGCTCACTAATCAGTAGCTCTAGCCCAGGTGATTCCTTAGTGCTTCTGATTCATAACTGCAATGTAAACATCACCACCCAAAAGGCTTACAGATATCGCCACAAAAAAAAAATTGCCTAAGCAGAACTCATCATCATCTCCACAGCCACCACCATCATCTTGCTCCCCTTTCTGTATACTCTGCCTTGGCACAGTCATCCATGCTGATGCTCAAGTTGTAAACCTGGGGAAGCTCTTGCCCTCACCTGCCTCTTCTGCCATCAAGTTCTGTAGAATGTAACTCCCAATTTGCTTTAAGTCACCCTCGTTTCTCTGTTCCTACCATTATTTCTGCCTCAGGCCCACATAGTTTTCTCTTTGCTTCAACATCAGCTTCCTCAATCCTCTCTGTCCTCAGTCTGATTTTCCACCTTCAAATCTGTCTCAATACAGCCACAAGCACTGCCCTTCTGAAAAGTGAATCTGACCCTGGCTTTAAACAGGGATTCTTAACCTACAGTCTACAAACCTCTAAGGAGTTTATGGGTAGAAATCAAAGATTTAATGAGAAAAAAGAAGTTGCACCTTTGTTTTCACTAATCTGTAACTGTTAGCATTTCTATTGATGGTAAAAAGCAGGCAACAAAAAAATGTAACATTAACAGTCCTTAGGATTTTGTTACCAATAGAAGTATAGATATTTTACAGTTAACATTACAGTTGTTACAGATACCCCAAAAGTTATAAACACAAATAATTACTTGGAAATTAGTGCTAGATCTTATTTAATGTATTAAAAGCCAGGACCATTATTTAATATGTTGATTAAAAGTACAAATATTACTATATGACAATTTATTTTAATATTTTAATATAATACTAGTTTAATATATTTAACTTCCTTTGTATCATTATAGTTTTTATTTTATGCAATTACAAATATTGTTCTGAGATCATATGGTATCAGATTGCCAGAGTACTTAGCACAGAAGATGATCAACAACCCCCTTTCCAATCTTCACTGACTCTCCCTGACCCACAAGTCTCTTCCCATTTCTCATCCCTACCCATTTCTCCAGGTTCATATACTAACATTTTCCACCTTAAGCTTGACTAACCAATAATACGGGCTGAACGTTACTCCCCACATAAGCTACTGTGCTACTGCTTCACCTTTGTGCTGCTGCTTCTATGGGAACTCCCTTCACATTTACCTAACATCATTTCTTTACCTGGAAAACTTTTACTCATCCTTCAACAGCCTGTCTTCCCTAAGTGAAACTGTGTCCTCTTTTCTGTTTCTGCAAGATGGTACACGTATCTATTTATTGAATTCAAAGTTACTATGCACCTATGTTCTCCATTAGGCTGTGAACTAAGTGTGCAAGGAGACTATGCACGGAATCCACGCAGGAGTTAGTTCTAATTCCATTGCCAGGGGTCAGGACACACAAGGCATAGAGTAAGACCTGAGAGATGTGACCACCAGGAGATAAGATCAACCATCAGTGCTTTCAGTTTTGCTTCTCCTCAACCCAGGTTTTAATTTCCATTTTGATTAAATCTATTAAAGGCGATTTTTATCTTGAAGGAAGTAGAAGCTTCAAGGAGTGGCATCAATTTTCCTATGTAATTCTGTTTACAGAAATCTTTCTCTCCCTAATCTCTGTTCTCATAAATTCCCAGTCATCTATAAAAATTAGAACCTAAAAGTAAACTTCATTCTTCCTCCGGGACTGTTTCTGAAATAAATTAAGAGAGAAACAGGAAAGTAGTTTCTTCTTCTGAACTTAGAAAGGAGAATTGTAAACCTCCCTGACACTAAAGCAGTAGAAAAATATTTGTTTTCCTTTGGAAAACAAATTCCTTTGGTCTCCCACCTTCTAAATACAAAGATGGAAAACTTGTTTCCCTTAGGGTCATCAAATGATACATTTAAATATGAATACTCTGCTACTTATGCCAGATAACCAAGAAACTATTTGAATAAAAAGGGCAGTGGTGCTATATGTGGCAATGTTTAGGTGTTAACAGGATGTAATATTTAAGTGGATTGTTTCTAAGCATATTGTAAGCTTAGCTAGACTATTCAAGCAGTTTTAGAAAACATATCACTCTGTCAGTTTAAATAACACAGTAAATAGGAGAATAAAATTCAGACCAGCTCCATGGATGAAACAAAATACAAGAAGTAATGCAAAACTAATTCATTACCAATCTCAAAGCTCCCATTAATAAATCCAACTAGAGATGTCGGGATATTGAATTGTCTCTCTATTTGTGTGAGCATGGAATTCATATAAGATCCAGATAGTGTTTTGGACACATATGCCCATGTTAATGCCAAGAGAAACATCTAGGAAGAAACAAATAAGAAAACATATGAAAACTTCATTTTTAAATTGTATGCTTATCATTTATTGAAAACTCTCTGCCACACGATTGTCTCCAACTTAACATTTAAACTTGCAAGAAACTTTAAAAACTGGTCTGTTCTGTCATGGCACATTTTCTCTCTAGAAATTCAAAGTGGGACTAATTGACTAGTGGCCCTGAATTTTGTAGGTAGTTATAAAGTTTCATTATTTCATAGACCTACCTTGTACATATAGAGAAACAAGCAGTCATTCTACAACACAGATGTTGATTCAAATGTCTTTAGCCCTAAAATGCTATCTACAATATGCATGAATATACATACTTTAGTAAAAATAAGGAATATAGAATCACACAAAGATATTGTTGATATAGCACGTCTGCTTTAGTTCTCTCTGCAGGAGGACAGGTTCCCAGATGATCTTGACCAACTCAGCTCTTCCTCCTCTCTTTTGTGAAATTTGTGGGCAGAATTATTGCCTTCACAGTAATGTAGAAAAGGTGTAGGACAGGCTGGAGCAGTGGCTCGGTGGTTATAGCACTTGCCCGGCATGCGCAAGTACTCCGGTTCAAACCCCAGCACCCACATACACAACTAAGTGTCAGAGCAACTAAAGCCATGTGAAAAACTCAATAAAAAATGATTCTCTCTCTCTCTCTCTCTCTCTCACTGTCCTTCTCTCTTAAAAAAAAAAAAAAAAGATGTAGGACTATGTGAAGTATGCTTTCATTTTCCCTAGCACAGAATGCTTTGTAATGCTTGAGCTCAGCAAACCAGGTACATCAACCCATAGTACATCAATCCAAGCAAGGTTGGAGCGCTTCTGGCATTCCTCAGCTATGGCACAAACAGAAGCCTATGCAGAGATGAGACTTCATTTGCTCTTGGTGGTTTTCTATGTTAGGGGACTAGCTCAGTATAGGTCCTAGGCTTCTTTATATCATTATTACCTACCTGTGAGCAATAAATTTGCTTTGCCTTATGTGTTGTATGAGTTTTCTGTCTCACAAACTCATAATTCCAGCAGCTGGGTTTGTGCAAAACCTCCTGCCAGATTTAGGAACTTTTGCAGTCTCTAATCCAAAATAATATGCAAAATATATGATATTAGATTTCTACTCATTGCTACTAAATTTATTTAAGATAATGTTTTAATTACAAACCATACATAAAGATGTCTATAATTGGAACATGTGCCTGTTATGATAAATAAATATGCATACTAAGTATTTCTGTAAACTGAATCAATCATATTTTCTACATATTTAGTTTCAGAAAGCCATGATGTTGATGCCGTCTTTTTTTTTTCCCCCTTTGGTGTTGGAGTTCAAACCCAGGGCCTCACACTAGGCAAATGTTCTACCACTGAGCTACATCCCTAATCTGTTTTTATCTTATTTTGAGGCAGGGTCTCACTAAGTTGCCCAGGCTGGTCTCAAACTTGCCATTCTCCTGACACAGCCTCTCTAGTCACTGAGATTACAATTGTGCACTACAGTGACCAGGGGTGAGGGTTGATGTCTTTCATGCAACAACAAGGATGACTTAGCAAACAGAACCACTGTGATCACCAGAGCTAGTATGATTTTATTTAAAATGTGAAAATTAAATTTGATAGATTTATTAAATCATAAAGAAAAAGATAGCTTTTAGTGAGGATTTGAAAATAGGAGCATTGTATACTGGATTACAGTTAGGAAGATTAATTCCTGCTTCAGAATCAGCAAAATATGGATAGATTTATGTCACTCTGAATGGTGGTCTCTAGTCACATGCCATAGAATGCTTCAGACATCACTTGACCTACTCTCTAGCCAACATTTTCAAATACCTAATATCCTTACCCATACTCCCAGTCTTGAGCCAACCCACAAATTATCTGCTATCTCACATATCCCCTACAAGATTTTTTTTTTTAAAAGAGAGAGAATGAGACAGAGGGAGACTATCAGTTTCATCCATTTCTCCATCTGGTTTTTATTTCTGACAGCTATGTGGTGCTGGGGTTCAAACCCAGGTCCTCATGCATGCCAGGCAAGCACTCCAACAGTTAAGCCAGTGCTCCAGCCCCCTCCCCGACACTTCAAGATTACACAGTTTTTGCTTTTCAGTCCCTAACCGGGTCACATGCTCTTCTTAACCAGAAAATGATATTAGCAACTTCACTGGCAATTTAAATCTATCCCTACTCCTTCTAACTTTCCTCTAGTTCTAGAATAATTATTCTTTCTCCTATATGATAACAGTCCTCCACCCATGCTCTTAAATCCATTTTTCCCATTTCTGAACTCCTGATTCATCACTCTTTACTGTATCTCTCCCCTGTGGTTTAACAATGTATTCAAGGTATTTCTGTCTTTTGAAAAAAATATCTTCAATCAGGCCTGATGGTAGCAGTTTGGAAGAATAACCTATATTCACTGCTTACATTATTTATCCTTAATTTACCTTTCAGTCTTCTAGTGTCTGGTGTGTCCTGAAGTTACTACATAAAAAATCAGAAACAACTTCCTAAGTTCCAAACCCAAGAGATACTTCTCAATCACTGCCTCATTTGATTACTATTATTGTTATTATAAATTATTTGTTACCATTAATCTCTCTCTTCTTCCCCAAATTCTCTCCTCCCATACATCCTAAATCTCTGCTTACCAGCTACACTCTGTCTTCTTGGTTTTCCCTTTGGCCAACCCTTTCGGGCTTCAGTCT